>CM059585.1:86880000-87057500 GCA_030407085.1 Trichopria drosophilae | reverse complement strand
AAGCGTTATGTATCAGTCAGAGAATTTCTTTTTTTAATTAGAACTTTTTATTGCCTTCAGAAGAGGTTTGAGAAAAAGTACATCAAAGTTCTGATTTATTAACATTTTATAGAAAAAGTAATTGGAAGAAACTAAAAAAAAAACAAGTTTCCCCATTTAAAAACAATGTTAAATTTCAGTCGCACGGTGGAGACAGAAGAAATTATCTTACCGAAATGGGTTTAGGCAAGCTTATTTTGGTAGAAAATATAAACTCTTCCGACACTGGGCTAAGCGATTGGAAAACATTTTGTTTTTCGAACCACCCAATAGTCCATATATATAAATGTTTAGCATACAATAGGATTTTTATATATAAATACGTAGCTCTAGGTCTGCTTTACAGGTTTTAGATTCGAGACAAATTCAACAATATTATTAATAATTATGGAATATATGTATTGTAAGTGAGCACTGATAAAAACCGTCCTTGATCCACGACATACGGTAAGAAGGGCGGAAAATAAGATTTTTCTTACCTTTTTATGTCTGTAATGCATGATAACTAGTTTTAAAATCTTTTTTGGTTTTAGTACGATTACCACGGGAAGAAAAATACATAAACATACGTTATGACCCACAATATATGCCAGTTTTATGAATATAGCACGAATCAGCACAGCGATGTTCGATGTTACAAATTATTAAGTTCGAAATATAAAGATTCGAAAAAATAAGATTTTCAAATTCACTGATCGAATTTTAATGAGTTCAATAAATGATTATGAAATCATACAACAATATGCAATACAGAAAATTGTATTGCAATTTGTCAGAAATCAATGAAGACATTATCCATGTTTCAGTTATATTAATGCCTTTCTGTGCATGTTCAATTGAGTAAGAAGCAAATCTTATTCAATTGATAAAAAAATTTTAAACTAATTAAGAGATTTTAAATTGAGTCATTGCTTTGACTGTTCTCGATTTGCATTTGCATAAATTTTCTGATTCTATATTTCTCTATTTTTCTTGCCATAATTTATTATACGTCACACTATGAGACTAAATAATTATAATATCTATTTGTGTGCGCCACGACGATACTAAATCATTTATTTTGTATACAATAATAATGTAAGTAGATGCATTCATTACACCAGGAAAACTCTATTGAGGCAAATAATATAATAAGTTAATCTATTTCAGAGTAAAAGCTTTTATTTCAGGTTCTCAGATTAATCTTGAAATTTTTAAAATAATAAATAACAAAAAATTGAATGCAATGCCATTATATAGACACAAGTATCAAAATCATATTTATGCAGAAATCTGTACGCAAAAGGTATACTTTATGCAATATGAGTAGTTGGCGACTGGTTGCATAATGACTAAATGAAAATCCACTTCTATAGCGGGGACAATTGTGGTGAGAAATAGGGACCCCAGAGTTGCGACGATACCTGGTGGTAACAAGACTAACTAAAATGATCGAAATTCTATACAAACTCTGTGCAGATATCTATCAGTTTAGAAAATATAGAAAAACATAGTTTTACTAAATAGATTGGAGATGGTAACAAAAACTTTAACTTTACTAATGTAGTCAAATATTGCAAGAACTGGAAAATTACTATATAGCATCTAACTTTACGTGACAATTTTCCACATGGGCATAGGTTTAATTAAGCTTTTATTAATTTATTAGTCAGCCTTACAATCATAGTTGCCCTCTATAATTTAAAGTTATTTACGTTTTGTTACAAAATAACAGCAACATGTTCTAAAATCAAAATTATAATTTATACTTGCTAGTGCTGTATTCATTTACAATTATAGTTACATTTATTAATTTAAATTAATTAATGGAAGTTATTTTAAATTCAGTTTTCTCACTACAATTTCCTTTTGCAATCTTACAAAGTAGTTCCATATGTAAACTATTTTCTGATAAACTCGTATACTGATATACCAATATTATTCTTTTTCTCAGTGCGAGGGGCATGATATCTCAAATGTCCCACTGAACAAGTCGGCACTTTTCGATTGATCTCTTTCATTGCTCTGCTATAGATAAAACAATACATGAAACAACAACTCATGTATATTCTCTTATTTTTTAGTTGAAAATAATATTTCTGTTCATTGCTATTCCGTATTCTTGATGACAACTCGTTCGATCAACTCTTCACTTACATAGTTTGATACGTAGCGTGAGAAGCGTTTATCGGCACTATGACTAATTTGCTTATTGTTTGTATTTTTATTTTTGTAGCACTGCGTTATTGCGTTTTGCCTTACGTTATATCACTACATATTATTTGGTCTGTTTTGCCATAACTTTTTATGTCTGTAATGCGTGATTACTGTTTTTAATATCTCTTTTTTGTATTAGTCTGCACGAGCGTTTATTGTTAGAGTTGGCTTGTTGACTTTCTAGTATTCAAATACCCTATTTTATGAGTACTGTTCATTTATTACCTAAAGAAATTAAGGCTGATATTAAATAAATGTTTATCCTGTGAAATGTTAATTTTTTTAAACAGGAAAAAAATTAAAAGTTTTCACTTGTGATTTCCGGAATCAATAATTATGATCCTGAACTACATATTTTGGTACAAACGACTTGGGTAAAAATTTAATCCCTCAAAACGAAAATGATAATGATCGGAGGATGAATATATGCACGAGGATTTCCCAATATTTTTCATATTTTTCAATTTCTAATAGGGAAATTGCGTATTAGATTAATGATTAATGTACGTTCAATCTTGGAAGGTCATAGAATCTAAAATTACATAAGAACTGTATAAAAAAAAAGTACATGAAAAAATTAAATTTAATTGTCTAACCAAGTCGGTTCAGCAATAAGCACAAAACGACTTTTGTTATCAGAACCAAATAGTTTGGTTATTAAAACTAGGCAATTAGGTTAGTTTAACCAAACTAATCGGTGGAATAATTTACACGCCCATTGAATGTGCTGGTTATGGGCATCAATCCCTACAAATTATGCAGTGCTTAGAATCAATACAAAATTTGATTTGGTACACTAATTTGCTTGATCGCATATAAATGAAACTTAAAATTCAAAAGTGATATGTGCTGTTAACCCCTTGACTGTCACGAGAATTTCCCAAAAAATGTCCAAAATGCAAAAAAAAATGTATTAGATTTTACTTTAACTTGGTGTAGGGGCAGGGGTATTTTTGGACACTGATTACGAATCTGAAGTCAGATTTTGCAAATTCAAAGTAGCGGATTCAATATGGTGGACAAATTTTCCACATTCCAACCATTTTGCTTGAAATTTGTTAGTCAGGAGTTTTAGGCGTCGCTGATTACGAATCTGAAGTCACATTTTGATAATTAAAAATGGCGGATAAATTTTCGAAATTCCAACCATTTCACTTGATATTTGTTACTGTGGGGTTTTCGGGATAGGTAATTACGAATTTGAAGTTGGATTTTGACAATTTTTCAACCATGATGGTTCCATTTTGAAAAATTTTTCCGCTATATTGTAGCCGTCATTTTAAATTTTCAAAAAAAATCATCAGATTTATTGTAATCGGCGACCTCGAAAACCACCGAGTAACAAGTTTCAAGCAGAATGGTTAGACTTTTCAAAAAAGTATCCGCCATATTGGATCCGCTATTTTGAATTTGACTCTACTTTATATCATTACAAAGATTTGCCTTTTTCTGGCAGTTTGGGAAAAGTCCAAAATGACGAAGATCTTCGTCATTGGCATTCAAGGTGTTAATCATCGTTGGCTCGAAATTCAACAGCCATTTTGTCATAACTTGTCAAAACGAAATTTACGAATCATAACCAGCCGCTTAGGTCAACAACAAGCAAGCTATTTAGTTCCAAAAACGAAAATACTGGTCACAACAACCAAACCCGTTTTTTACCACTACAAGAAAATGTTTAATATCTATAATATCTACCATTTTTGTCCTACATATTGTTCAAAATTTTCCCTATTATTTTTCGAACCCACTAAAATTCAATTAGCGAATTTTGAACATCTCGGAAGCAATTTACATTTCACATCCATAATAATTTGCAATATCGAAGCCATAGATCAATTTTTATTATACTCATAAAATTGACGTATCGAAAAATCTTAGTGCGACAAAGTTGGTGTTCTCTAATCACTTCAGAAAATTAATCACTTAATACGCAATTCCGCGGAATGCGTATGCATAGCGAATGATTGGCACGTAACGTGATCAATCTTCCATCATCAAAGTCGTCGTAGGCTCATTTATCATTCAGTGCTTTCGCCCCGGAGGGAACAGTCCCTGCCTATAGAGATTACCGATGCGCAATTTCTTCGCCTCGACGCAGAAAGTCAAATGCAATAGCGATTTATTTCTAATGATTCTTAAATTTTCGACATTTTAATTAGTCGCTCTGGGCCGGAAGTCGCGTAAGGAAAAGTATGCGAGATTGAATATAAGATTAGATCCATGTTTGACAAACATGACTTGAAAGTTGACAGTCGAAAGACATTGCCATTTTGGAATTGTAAGGGAAATTAAAAAATGGCAGGTTTTCTTTTTTCAATTTAAGTTTCTTTATAGGATGTTGAGCGTTTATTTACGTCATTCATTTCCTAGTTACAGGACTTCAAAACCGTTCCTTTTATGACATCATTGCTGGATTTAGAGTAGATACCTGCTATTTCACAAAGTTACAAGAGAATAAGGAAATATTTAAACAATTTAAGAAATTAATATATTAAACTAAGTTAAGTGGATATATAAGTTAAGCGACTCCAAAAACAATAAAATATGTCTCGACTCATAATTTTTTAACCACTTTTTAAAAGTAATTGATAAATACATTTGCTTATTTTGGACTTTAGTGTCTTTTAGATAACAGAGTAATGACGCTATTTTGAATTTTGACACTTTGCAATTGAAAGGGTATTAGTTTACGAGTATTTTGACCTATTATTTGTTTATTTTATTTGTTTAGAATTTTGGGTAGAGCTCTGGGCCGGTTGACGTAAAACGTCCCACATATATAATAAAAAATATAAATATACAGGTCGGCTTTGTCCTACAAATTGGTTTGATGTAAGGTTTCCTCGACGTTTCGAATAAACTCGTGTTCATTTTCAAGACATCATTGCTAGGAAAACTTTCATTATACCCAAATAGTAAAAAGTACAACCGCCGGATGATAAAATCCTGATTACCACCAAATTTAAAGTATATTTGCAATTTTCGTAGACAATAGTCTCTTGGAGTATAAATGTTATGTCACTGTTACTTTTAATGTTTCCTGTGTTGAATAAAAGCCCTTTCACAAAATGATATCTGTGAGAATATTTTATATGATCTACCGATTGACCTTCCAAGCACTTGCAAAAAATCAGAATTGAAATGTAGCCCTCTATCGGAAAATCATTGTTGTATATATGCATCACAGGAAATTGTCAAATTTACAAACATTACTTATTAAAAACTACGTGATATAGATTGAATACAAGCGTTAGTTATACACTGTAAAAAAGTCAGTGTAAATTTACTTCGTGCCACGTTGGAAACAAATCGATTCTCGTTTCACGTAGCAACAAAACAAACAATATGTGTAAAAGAACACATTTAACTCTGTGGATTTACAACTCGCGTTCTATCAACAATAATGAAAATCTAGAAAAATTGTTCATTTTTGTGTTACACATTAAATTCAATACACAACGAATCATTGGTATTTTTTACACACAGCTTGTACTATGTGAAGTGTGAATCGATATAGTTCCATCGTGATACATAGTAAAACTATATTAACTTTTATTGCAGTGTTTAATACTGTAGTTCCCAACCTAATCTCAAAATAATGTATATTATGTTAATTTCTCGACGTTTAAATCAAATGATGTAATGTAACTTCTTAGATTGGGTTTGATATTAATAGGAAATAAGAGAATACAGAACTCCAGCGCTTTAAAATGGAACTATTGTAAAAATGTTTTGACTTTTTTCAAAATTAAAATTAACTATAGCGTCCAAGGCAAGGATGTCATTAGCCTTGCTGAAGAGCACAACTTGACATCCTGGTGCGAAACGCATTTTCATAGTAGTTCGGGTTTCAAGCGCTAGATGTTTTTCCTTTTAATGTCAAACCCAATAGCTATCGAAATAAAATTTCATATATAAGATTATAATAAAGTAACGCACTCGGCAAAAACTGATATCCCAATTACGCCTGTTTATTCATTTATTTATTTACCATTTAGTCAAATATTTTTTTAAATATGACAGACAAATTCCAAGGGGTTCCAGCACATTATCTAACCTCAAAATGACAAAAAATAAAGTGAAAAATCGAATATTTTGGACAGAGGAATAAAATACTTGCTACAACGTATTTCTCTCAGTGTTTCTTTCATTTCAATAATTTTAGTTTTGCATTTTGTGACATACAAGACATAATAAACTTCACAAAGTTGGTGTTATGTTTAAAAAATTCTTTAAATATGCATTATTTTAATGGAAATCTACATAATAAATTGTAGACCTTGCGACAAAAATGATTTTTTAAAGTGGCCTTAGTTAAAGTAATCAACAAATGGGAATGTTAAAATATATAAAGGATGAATTTCCTAGAGAAAAAACGGCAAGAAAGTGCAATTACGATATGACGCTCCCGCATGTGTTAACGAGCGCTAATCGGAGAACGCTGATTTTAATTATATCATGAAATGCTATAATAGTTGTTAAATGCGATTTTATTACGGTATTTTCTATTTTTTATCAGCATGCTTTCGAATAACCAGCCAGAATTAACAGCTGTAACGAACACCGTTAGGTTTTTTCAACATTCAGATTAGGGCTTTGTTCATATATCCTGTATAGAAAAATTCAAAAAAGGAATTCGAAAAGAACAATAATTACTTCATAGATACGTTCTGTGTAGAAATGTGTATCTGGATAATAAGGAAGTGCAAATTTATTGTGGAAAATACCAAGTTAACAAATATCTATCGATCTTTTCATTTTGTCGACAATTTCCATTAAAATAGCAGCTTTTTACAAATTTTATTGTATGTTATTCAATTGCATAATATTGCAAGAGGTTTAGAAAGTAGATTGTTTAACATAAATATTAAATTATATTAGAATATTCATCATTGATCAAAAGATCTTGGGTTCAAGTTCGTGCGCATCGATTCTCGCGTGCTTTATTCAGTAATAAAAAAAAAAATTAAAAAATTGTAAAAAATTTCATTCCATATCACGATTGTAGACACATAATTTCAGAACAGTGATTTCTGGAAATCAAATTAAATTATTAGCATGCATTTATTAATGGATTTTTAACTTTATAATTATGAATATACTTTTTTTCTGTTTTTCTTATTTCGTTGTTAATTTTGTTGAGATTAAAAATGTTTCGACAGGACCCAGCGTTTTGAGAATCCGAGCGATTACGACGCAGGGCGTTTGAAATATTTAGAAATTTTCAAACTATATCACTTTAACATCTAATGCAATTTGTAGGTATGAGCTGTTAACTATATTACTTAGCATGCATATTTCGGTTACGTTCATTATAAAGCTTTTGCTAATATACTGTTACTATAGACATTAATATCTGAGCATTACTCACGATTAATTTAAATGCCCAAACTTTCGTCATATTTTGTAATTTTAAATTTGCAAATGTCTAAAAAAATTAGATACTAAAAAAATATAAGTACGTAATTCTCTGAAAATTTCGTTATAAGGAAAATTTCTCGAAAATCACAAGTTTAAATTGTTCCTTAATTAGTTACAGCAAACTCTCCAGTTTTTTACAAATTTTTTAAATAATTGTTTTCAAAATTTCGATTTTTCGAATTTTTGAAAAACAAACAATTGTAATATTTCAATCTGACCTTCCCCGCAATTTTAAAATTTATTTTAAAAATATGGTATTCTCGAGACGGATCGTCATTCAGAATACTCGATACAGGTGATACTAGAAAACGCTATAATTTAAATATGATCCCCTATTTACTCAAGAAGGAAATGTCGTCTCAAATTGCAATATTTTTCTCGTTTTTATGTCATCATACCTTAACTTTTGGCGGTATAATTAATCCGAATTTAGATTGCTAAAAAACGGGCACTTATTAGGGTCTTTTTGGGGTCACTCTTTTAAAAAGAAATTTGTCAATGCGGTGGCCAATTCGGATCTGGCATCAAAAATTTCAAATATTTCCCGTGTATCTTTTAAGTACTACTATTGAGTGCACACTTCTAATACATTTTAACTCATTCAAAACAGAACAGTGTATAAAAAACTCAATATTTCTAAAAAATTCGTTCTGAAAAAGTCATGTTTTTTTACTATATAGGTATGTCAAAATCGTATATAAATTTTTTAATTTTCTCACACAGTTTGAAAGAGTGACCGAGAAATTGGTAAAGTCTGCTTTCGGGCATTAATGGATAAATCATCTCATCATGAAAGTAACTAAAACGACACCTAATTACTTTGTTAAAAATATCCATTTTTTAGGTTAGGATTTATACTTGACGAATTAAGGTTTTGTTCTTGAAAATGCGTACTAATTAGATTGAATTTTAAATCGTTTACAATGATTCTGCTTTCTTTCCGCGGGAAGGAACGTGCGACTGAAAAAACAATAGCGTCTCGTAGACGTTGGAACGGTTCCGAAAGATGTTCCGATTCTGGTCGGCGCGACGGTTTAATAGATCCATCTTGCACCAGGGATAAAGCAGATAGAAACCGGCGAGTGTGCGCGAAAACGTCACGAAGAGACTTTATCGCATTATACTGATGCATTGTGTGTCCCTCTTTTCTCGAATTTTCTTTCAAGATAATTATCTGCTTGCACTGAGCAACAGACGTCGGCACCACGCTGTGTGGTTCTAGTGCATCGTTTTCTTGTATCATTTTCTAAATAGAACAGGGGTCGCAACACAAAAATAAAAACAATTTTTAATGATATTTAAAATAAATAATGTTGAGATTAGTTTCTGAAAATATGTTACATAATAGAGGGATATTTGTGTAATAAGAAACTGTATCATCATAGCGGCCGTTAAAGGCACTACACTCGATTCTTCATTTAATTCTTTCGGATACTGAAAGATTATGAATAATTCCGCCCTCCCTCATTTTATTAACAACTGAAATTAAATTTAACGCATCGACATTCTGTAAACAATTTTTCTATATGTTTGTAACAGTAATTTTGAAAGTTACTTAGCCAGTGACATTTTTTATGATACTGCTTCAATTACACATGACAACAAAATTTAAACCCGGCAATCGGACTATATTTTTCCGAAGGTTTTCGTGGCGCAGAATTTGGTCGTAGAATTGTTCTATCACGTCAAGACTCTGAGATATCCTAACCTAAAAGTAAAAAAAACACCGTTTTTACTCATATTAAGTTTTTGTGGTGGAATATAATTATTATTTGCAATTTGACATGAACAATATTAAGGTGCTATTTGTCAGCTTTAAAATGATCTTTCAGCACTTCCTATACGATTCTTTTTTATCGAGTTATCGAAGTTTTTGTCAGGGAACAATTATGATTTTGATACATTAAATAAATGTAATTACATGAAAATAACTAACAAACTAAGACCTACTATCTTGTAAAAATTGTTCTATTACGTCAAGATGTTGAAATATTCTAACCTAAAAGTAAAAGAAAAAACAGTTTTTGCCCATTTTCAGTAAGTTTTTGTGGAGGAATAACATTTTTCTCGCAATTTGACAAAAACCAGATTAAAATCAGAAACCTGAGTATATTTTTCCGACAGTTTTCGATGTGCTGAATCAAAATCTAGTCATATGATTGCTCTATGGCGTCAACATTTTGAGATATTCTAACCTAAAAGTGCAAAAAACGAAAATCATAATGATGCTTTGACAAAAACTTGGATAACTCAATGAAAAAAAAAATTGTACGAAATGACTAAAAAAACATTTTAAAGTTGATGAATAATGGTTTAATTTGGTTCTTGCCAAAGTGTGAACAAGCATTTAGTTCCGACACTAAAAAATTAATGAATATGAGCAAAAACAGTGGTGTTTGCATTTTTAGGTTAGAATATCTCAGAAACCAGGCGAGATGGAATAATTCTGAGGCCAGATTTGGATTTAGGCCATTGACAACCTTCGGAAAAGTATAGTCTTGTTTCTGAGTACGGAGATTGGCTTCATTTTGTAGGCCTGAGTTATGATGAAAAACGAGTGTAGATCGAAATCACTTCTCAAGCTTCTTCGAAAACACTATAAAACATAAACCTACCCGAAAATAAACATAAACCTAGCTGAAAATCGTAAAACTTATTAGTACTTCATTCAATTTTAACCTTTAATCCCGACGCATGGGACATTTTATGACCCAGAGAAAATTCAAATTGTACTTCTCTAAGTACTATTGTACTATAAATTGCACAACTCTAAGCATTTTCAAACGATAAGACAGATTGGACCCAGGTAGTGGGAGGAAAAGGCTTTAAAATAATCGTCAATACTAAGGGTTAATAAGATTTTATTACGTCTTCTTAAAAGCATCTTACAATCCTGGTCTATTCTGTATAGTTTTGTTTGAGATCCGGAATAATTGTTATTACTTTTTCAATTTGAACAAAAAACACTTTCAATTGTTGAGTATTTTTTTATTTTCAAGCTTTCATTTTGGTTTAGAAGTAATTTAAATTTAATTATGACTACCCCAATCTGAATAACTTAGATGAAAATGGTAGAGTAGGTCACTTTTAAGTCAATATTAATCCTTGTTCCTGTTCAAAATGATGCCCTAAAATCAAACAAAAAATGTGTATTTTTGGGACTTAATGACTTAAGAACCTCTTATATTGTCTTGAAACGATTAAAATGATGAATTTTTGCAAAATGAATGCTATTTATGCTCTTCCTGGGATAGGCTCGGTCGTCCGTGGCTGGTGACCCACGGCTTAGACCATGCAAACTAAATCCAGCAGAGAAAGTTGCCGGGACTTTCTCGCAACGTCGATGCACTCTCGGGCTCCTTGCACTCCGATGCAATCGCTTAAATAGTCTCGTATCGCATCGCTCGCTAAAGAGCGAATCCAGGGCCGTAAGCGGCCCAGCAGGTTGCCGCTAGCCGACCTTTCTCATGTGTATGTATACATCTATTCCACGGCGCGAGAAAATTCCGAAATCGTTCCACTTTAGTCAAGTGCGCAATTATATCCATTATGGATTTTTAATCGATGTCCGCACCTGCTGCGCCAACCAGATATTCTACTATAATGCGCGCTGCTTTCGGTCGATAACGACCGATAGTTCGCCACCGGCGTTATTTACTGGAATTCACGTGTGTATTATATATGTACTCGTCGAAAACCAGATTCGACCACCGGAGTGCATTGTTTTACTTTCTTCCGTCCTTGATTGATGAATTTTTTGAAAATTGCTTAATTCACTTGCTGCAGGAATGCTTTTCTACTATGACGCGCTCGGAGAGAATACTGCTGGATGTGCCTGGTTCCAATTAGAAAATGCAAGTTCTTTATGACAATTTCGATAAATATGTTTGACATTGCAACGATAAGTGCTGATTATACCAGTACCCAGAGAAAAGTGATTTGTAAAGATTACTAAACATTCGTTGTCTCAACAATCTGGATTATTAATATAGAACCAATATTTTGTTTCGTTACAACACAAACAAATATTTTTTTATATCATACTGAGGGAAAGGGTTGTTTACTAAAAAGAAGGCTTCTTAATAGTTAAGAAATCGTGTATTTAAATACGGCGAATGGAATAATTTTTTAAGTATGAAATAATTATTTATTTCATATAAAGATAACATTTCTCTAGTGCAAACAACGCATTTTATATCTCAAGAAATATCTATTTAATGCAACCAAACGGGTGCTTTGTTTGGTTTGTTAAGAACGATTGGGTGTCATTGCAACTCGGTGGTTGTTATTGTGAAAAAAAATAAATTAAAGATATTATTTATACCTCGTCTTAAATATGCTTATTTTATACACAAATACATATCGTATAAGAAACATGTTCCATGTCTTATTTGTGAATTTGCGCAGCTGTCGAGTTCAAAGTATACGTTTCTTAACTATTAAGAAATGGTCAATTCTGATGTAAGAAATAAAATGCTAATATTAAAGAACTGCATTTAATATTACAATGTCATCTTTACGTTAAAAGAACGGTTTCAACTTTTCAACTGAATGATATTTCTTTACAGCAAACAATCCTTTTTCTCGGTGCTGGATTATTAGGACTATAAAATACACTGAAAAAAATGACCCATTCAATTAAATATTTCAATGACATATTCATTTTTTACTTATATAAATTTACTAAATACTATGTTAGAGCTATTATATATTTGATTGACATATTCTTTTAGTCCGTGTACTTAAAACGCTTGAACATGTGGTTAAGTTTACTAAATATTTTAACTACTAAATATTTGATTGGCATATATTCGTTTACTCCGTGAAGTTAAAATAGCCAACTTGTAATATTTATAAAATCTCAAACGTTAAATCTTACCCTTCCTTATTGGAATTTATTGTATGAAAAATAAAAACAAATAAAAATTGTAAAATATATAGATTGTTTACATGACTCGAGCACCGAATAACATGTGTATATTTTTTAAGTTCTACAGTCCACATGATTTCATTTCAAATTATTGGGCCACTTTTTTATTCTCCTGATTGATAGAACTACCGCCACGTTTTACCGCCTGGTGACTAAGTATTGAGGTACTTGAATTCGCAATCAGTTAGGTCTGATTTCAGGAGTATATACGCAGGTGACAAAATTTCCAGGCAATATGTATCTATCTTTCTAGCGAGCGAAATTTCAAAATGTTCACAATTTGAGCAAAATGTTTTAAAAGATTTAAGATGTTAAAATTGAGTGAGAGGATTTCTTTTTAAACAATCACTTGTGTATTCTCTCTTTCTCTCTCTCTCTCTCTCTCTCTTTCAGGTAAAAGAAACCTGGTAAATTTTATCATTATAAAATATAAATTGTTACCATCATCATCTCATTTTCAGATTCCAATCAAATCAAATATAGCCGGGTATGAAGCACAGAAAAAATCTTTTTTGAAAAAAGAAATTTTTTTATATATGGTACATATAATATAACTAAATCGTTTGATCACAGCAATAAAATATCTGATAAAACTCATTGCTTTACCAATTTCAATGAATGATATTGCGAATTTACTAAATTATTTGATCAAATGAATAAAATGACTTTTGTACAAGCCCGTTCTATGCATTTAAGTAAATGTGTTTCTACTGATTTAACTAAATTGTTTAACCATTTAAATTGAACATGATTTTAAAATATGTGGTTCGAATATTTGATTGAAATTGTCAATTTCTTTTTTCAGTGTACGGATTTATTTTTACACAAGGATTTGTTGTATAAATATACAGAGAAAAAGAAAAAGGAACAATGAAGAAATACTAGAAACGATTTTAACATAAAGTTTAAAGTTTTGGTATTATAATGGTCTGTTATAAAAATGAGGAAAATAACAAAAAATTTAAATGATAAAATTCAATACGTGGACGTTTCGACCCTAATTCGGGTCCTCTTCAGTGTGAGAGTAAAAACCCGGTGGAGACTTCCTTGACACGAGCATTTTTATCCAAGAAGTTTAAAATATGATTGGTACCACAAAACAACGTGGTCTGCTAGATACCTCCATTTCGAATCTATACACCCCATCTCTTTCAAAGTAGGCATGATTTATGGTTTAACTGACCGTGACACTAAATTATCATCTATTGATTTTCTTAAAAAAAAATGTTAACATCATTAAAAACATTCTATCTCAAAATGGCTACTTAGCATTAATTAATCGATGTATAAAAGAACGTTTACATCTACGTTCAAATAATATTAACGTGACGAACAACAGACACGTATCTAATAAAACAGTAAGTTTCCTTATACTAAGGGGCTCGCAGATTTAATAAAAATGTTCAAAACTCTAAACATTCGAGTACTCGCTACACCTTTCAAAACAAACAACGCAAGAATTAAACCAGCAAAAGATATGTTACCTTTTGGTAAACAAAGTGGAGTCGTCTACAAAATACCATGGTTACACTGTAATAAATCGTATATACAGAACACACCCTCGAGACCAGACTAAAACAACATAAAAACAATACAAAACAATATTTTTGCCAAAAAAATGAACAACATTCCGGTTTAACAACACACCGATTAGAAACGGTTCACGATTTTGATCACATTAATACAATAATTCTCACTAAAGAAGAAACTGGAAAAAAAGATCTAATCTGGAAAAATATACTGTGAATATAAGATTTGAAGTATCACAATTTCCACAAGTTTACCATCATTTCGTTAATTAAGCGCTTCTTTCTTATACATATTTAAACCAAATTCAAATTTAAACTAGTGTTGGCGTGGTGCCTCGCTCGCTTCGCTCGCTCAGAAACTTCGACCCAGTTGAGTCGGCTATTCCTTAATACTCGTTTGTTTACTAACAGCTTTCAATTATATTATAAAATTATATTGATATTTGGGGGTCCAATCATATTTAGGTCCAAGTGGCTTCGATAGATATGTTACAACAATATAGTATTTCTTATATGTATGAAAGTTGAAAATGAGCATTTTCAAAACTTCGACCCCGACAACAGGCCAGCCGTAGTATTAATAAATAAAAGTTGCAAAACACTTACTTCATGCACTTGTATTGTAATAGACTATTCGATGCATATTACATGTTTACTGTGTTTTACTAATTACTGTCTGTATCATTATGCTCTTATATATACAATATATATACATATAATTCGTCAAAGATATCTTGAAAGTGTCGAAAAGACCTCTGACGGATATCTTTTAGATATCTATAAGACATCTTTTAGATATATCGAAATAGTTATTTTCGTATCAAGGGCGTAAAAGGACTTATGCGCCCGTAGGTGGTCACCGCGCCAGAGGGGCTGGCAAAGACTACCCCTGGGGGGTAGGGGGTCGAAACGTCGAAATTTGATGAAAAACAATAGGGTAATTTTTTTGCCGAGGTGACCAAATTCAATACTTTTTCAGACAATAGTCATAAACATTTTAAACCAGTTTTATGGCATTATCGTTGACTTTAGGAAGAAAATGTATAAAACCTTTTTTGTAGAGAATTGAATGCTCTATCTTTTTTGTTTGAAACAATTTTAAATAAAATTTGTATTTTTCGAAATAAATGCAAAAAATTAGGAAGAAACTTAATTGAGGCTAATGTTTTTAGTAATGGATGGATGGATCTGCCCCAAAATCTAATCAGATCTAAGTTATACCAAGACACGTATTTTAAACCAAAATTTATGTAATTACGATTATCCGTACGCGAGTTATCGCGAGACAAAAAAACGGGAGGTACGGACTTACGTACGTACAAAATTATGGACACAAATTTTTTTTTTATTGTTGATTTGGGCTCCTTAGGGTCTGAAACGTCGACATTTGATCAAAAACTATAGGGTAATTTTTATGCCCGAAGTGACCAAATTCAATACTTCGTCCAGACCTAAGGTCTGGGTCGAAGAGATTGTATACATACGGCCAATTTCCACTGAGTTTTCACTCCCTTTTTGCAGAGGTCCCGAATTAGGGTCGAAACGTCAACTTATTGCATTGTATTATTCAAATTTTCTTTTATTATCGATTATTTTTTATTATACTTCTTTATATTTTATATGTTATAGTTTTTATTATTATCCTTATTTTTATAACAGACCATTATAATACCAAAACTTTAAAATTTAAACTTTAAACAATGGCCATTTTAGCTGTCTTTTTCTTTCATTTAAGCAGATGGAAACTTGAAAAGAAGCATAATTCTATTTTTTATAGTTTCAAAATGATCAAAAAGACCGAAATCAAAAAGATCTTTTTATCTTTAGTTAATTAGTTGCCTATTTTTTATGAATAATAGTAGGATAATGAACTAGCGGGAACGCACTGCCATTCATAAGTGACGTTTCTTACCCATGCGCTGTGAGTATTTTAAGAAAAAAAAATATTTTTGTTATTATCTCATTGCCTCGAAAACTAAGAGCGATATACAGAAATGCTGAATACAAAAAATACCCGTTTATATATAATGTTGAGATCAGTTTCTAAAAATGTGTTACATAATATATGGGCACTAGCCCCCTAGCGGCGGTTATAAGTACTACCAACAATAGTTAATTATTAAACAAATGTATTTTTGTGCTCGTAATTAAATAGTATCTAAATATTTTATAGACGTCTTTGATGAGTAAATCACGACATTTTTGTGATGCACACTTTTAGTTTTTCTAGCAAATTTTGTCTGAAGTTAGAAACTCGTCAGCTCGATCAGAAATAATGCTAAGTTTTACTAGAAAAATTCACGTTTACGATTACGACAAAATTTTTTTACGATGGTAAAGACGGAAAGGTTGGATTTATTAAAAATTAAAAAAAAAATTAGGACCAAAGTGGAAAGATTCGATGCGTCGATTTTTCTAATAAAATTTGCATTATTTTATGCAAGCCTGATCGATCAAACGTGTTTCTCATCATCAGAAAAAAAAAACAAAAAAAAAATAAAAGTAGGTATCCCTCACAAAAACTTCGTGATCTGTTCATCAAAGACGTCCGCCAAATATTTAGTTATTATTAACAACAATCTTTTCTTCTTTATTGTAGAACACTTATTTTTTCTAACGTATACATTATACATACACTTGATTAATCTGCTTTTTAAACAATGAACCACTACAGGGTAAGTTCGGGTGAGATGATACATTTCACTTTTCAGCTGCTTTAATGGACGCATTCCCGCTAATAACTGCATAAGTTTTATACATCAATGAGGTAATTTTATCCGGGCGAGTTTTTCGGGTACAGTGTCAAGTTCATTTAAAACGATATTTTTCGACTGTTTATAAAGATTATATCATCAAAATGTATATTTTAACCCGCTGCTTCATCTCACCCGAACTTATCGTATCACATTTTTTTCTATACGAACCGTCAATCTATATTTTAGTGCATCTTCTTTTATAAAGATGCAGTTTTTCTGACCTATAAAAGTTGATTATTTGAAACTTTAAGATATTTATGCAGCGAATGAAATTGTTTATTTTCCTTGTTTTAGTTATTATTAATAAATTAGTTCAATGAAACACTGTTTTTATTTCATCGTGTCGTATTTCACCCGATAATTTTTCATTTTTTATCAATTGTGCTTTACTGGATGCTGATATTTAAAAAAAAATTATTTAAAAAAGTGTCTCTAGAGTTTTACCCTACATTTTATACTTTCTCTTGACAATTTTGTTGCGAATAAAATTATATTTTCAGTTGAGAAATTTAAATCCTTTGAATGGGATCTGCCATTTTGAATTTCGAAAATCTAACCCCAAATTTAGATGCCACCATCGAAATAAATTGGTTGCATGTCATGACACAATAGGTTATTAAATGGATCCATTCATCCATCAAATTGGCTTCAAATTTACACCAATTTCCACGCTAAGAAACTTAGAATTTCTTCGGGAAATTGCTGTCAGTCATTATTGGATTGGTCAGTGGCTCCGGCGAGTCTGAAAGTTGGCTTGTGCGACATTCTTTTATTCAACCTGTATTCTCCGTTCAAAACGAAGCGATCAGTGCCATTGACTGACACTGGCCTACTGCTCGTACATTAACACCTGCACGGAGGCGAAATGTAGGTGAGCCAAAAAGTAGAGAGAGGGCTCGGGAAGGTGAAAAGTGAGAGTGTACCCAACAGGCGCCATTTATGTGACTGCGTTATTCCTCTACGGTTTCAAGGTGTACGCGTCTCCTAAAATGATTTACGAATTTATATTAGCGAAAACGTTTTGCACGCTCGATGCGTCCTTGTTATACGTGATAAGAAGAAATGTCGAAATTTGCCGAATAAATTCATAATCATTGCAAATTTTAGCGTATGTGAAATGGCCTGCCGCGTCCGAAATTCCTTTTGCACAAGAGTGGTCATACCTAAACATGAAAAATTTCATGAAATATCTTTTGTAATTAATGTATGGTGCATTATTTACTCGAATGATCTATTTGGGAAAATTTAAGCGATTTTAAAATTTTGTATTTCTGTGTACACCAAGAAAAGTTTTTATTACCAGTTACTATGCCCCAAAATCTAATCAGATCTAAGTTATGCCAAGATGCGTATTTTAAAAAAAAATTTATATCAATACGCTTATCCGTTCGCGAGTTATCGCGAGACAAAAAAACGGGACGTACGGACGTACGGACGTACGTACGTACAAGATCACGGACACAAATTTTTTTATTGTTGATTTGGGTTCCTTAGGGTCTGAAACGTCGACATTTGATGAAAAACTATATGGTAATTTTTTTGCCCGAAGTGACCAAATTCAATACTTCGTCCAGACTTAGTCTGGGTCGAAGTAAAATTGTATCGAGATCGTCACTATTTCGAAGGGCCTTTTACATAATTACCTAACAGGCCTGCTTCATTTTGAGAGGTACCCCCATTCGGGTGTGCAATGGCGTAGGGAAAACCACCTTTCTGGGAAAACCTACGCCGGGTACCGCAGTCGATAAAACATCGATTCTGTACGTAACAGTACCTGTACCCAAATTTCCTGGCCATTATTGAACTTTTTTCATGGAAATGTAGCAATTATCGGCATTTTCCGAGTATATACCGCTGACACCAGATAGGCAAATTTTCTAACAAAAATGTTTTCAGTGCATAAAAATACAAAAATATATTTAGGAATTAAAATTTCAAATTAAACTGATAAAAATTTATATTATTCATACACGTTGATATATTTTTGGGAGGTTTTCCCACGTAGATGATTCTATTTTAAGACTTAAAGAGAGAATTTTGGGCATTTCATATCTTATAAAATAATCTGATTTACTTGATGTATTACTTTAGATGACAAAGTTCACGAGAAGCCATTAATTTAGTTTACTACTTTTTTCATGAACAAAAGTACAATCCGTAGTCCTGGCAGTAGTGCTACGAATTATGGAGATTAAGAGTGTTTTTCTTTGTTTTTTAACCAGCTGTGAAGTGATATGTCATACATTAAATAGTACCTTTCAATAAATTGACGCGTCTCCTCATCCTTTGTTAACTGGCTAAATTATAAATCATTGCACAGCCCTATGGTTGAATTTTTGAAATTTATTTGTAGGTAAATTTTATTTTTCTTAAAAATTCATTAAATACTAATTTAAACAAGATACTCTTATACATATTATAGCAGTGAACAAATATTAATTACTTTTGCTAATATGAATGTATCTACTATGCTTCTGCATGTTCCTGTAAGTTACATCTATTATAAATTTATATCATCGGTTTATTGATTGAACTAATATTGAACATATACGTATGCTTTGTCAGGATTATATTGAATTGATATTCGGAATATTCGCATGAATTTCGATTGTGTCAATATTTTGGATATTTAACTTAGTTACTATATAGATTCGCATAAAAACATCGGTTGAAAAGTACAAGATGAGAAATATTTACATAAACGGACAAGAGTTATAGGTAGGTTAGCGATATTGTATCGCTAGTTTTGGACAGCTAAAACTGAATGTTTTCTTAAACAATTTTGAGCACTACACCTAGAAAGCAAAAAATATACGTGATAAATTAAATAGTTTGAAAATAAATAAGACGATAGGATAAATTAAATAGTATGAAAACAAATAAGTCGAAATGAAACCTAAAACCATCGTATTTTGTTGAAATAATAAGGGAAATATTACTATCAAGCAGTATTTAATGTAGCGATAATACATTTAGCGAAATTTGTGTTCCTGTCCTGTGTAATTTTTTTTCAGAAATTTTTTTTTCTATAATTTAATTTTTTAAAGTTAAGGGATTTAGATAAACTGTTCGGTATTTCTGAAACCACAAACATTTGTTGAACATTTCTTGAAAAATTGCCAACATCGATCACGAAAATAAAAAAAATATTACATTAAACAATGAATTAACACTGGTGGAGAGGAAACAATCATTTTTCTGGAAATACACGATGTTAAATGGTAATTGGAAGACTTTCATTATGCGACTATTTACATTGCTAGAAGTAAAAATTACTGTAATTTTTCTAAAACTGCAAAGTAATTGCGGACAATGCAGCATGAAGTAAGACAACATTAAGAATTATTAAATGCCCTGTCTAATTTTAGGACAACGCACGAAAGAAAACTGATTTGGGGAATAATGCTGAGTTAAATTTTTACTAAATATTTGTTACTAACCGATAATCGCATAATTAATCAACATTACTAAATTTTTTTTGTGTATTAATTTTTTAAAAATGACTGTAAGAAGCGAATAAAATGTATAAAACATTATAACTCAAAACATTGAACAATTGATATACTAGAATAATCACTAAAATGCAAAAGAATGATTGCACAAGAATTAAATGAATTCTGTTGACCATCCCGATATTTAAAGATATAACTGGAAAGATTTCGGAACATGACCTCCAGCATTTTAGTTGCAAAGATCTAAATAGATGATCAATGCAGTCCTTGAACTTTCAATCGTTTTACGAAATGTGCAATACTGAGCGAACGTAAGTTCATAAATTATATGAGAATAATTATATCTGGTGAAATTGAATTTTGAAAACTTAAATATTTTTTTTCTCATTGTGCATACGTTATTAAATAATGAAATTTTTTTTTATGTTTGTTTTGGTAAGTTCTATTTTTCTAATTTTTTGCGAATTTCTAAGTTAAGTAGTTTTCGAGAAAAGAAATAAAAACCGAAAAACACAATTTTTACCGTTGTGCGACCAGTTAAACAGATAGGAGTTTGAAACTTGCAGGAAAATTCACATTTGGGATGGCAAACTTACTGTAATTTTTTCAATCTAAAACGAGCTGGGGCAATTTTGACATGCTTAACCGGCTAGGCCCTTTCATGAACACGTTTCTTAAATGTAATAAATATTTAATAAATGTGCTTAGGAGATTTAATAAATAAAACAAGTGATTTACATTATGAATAAATTAAATATTGTGACGAAATATCGTCAATCTACCCCCTGACCTGAACATCATAAAAAATTGCATTTCATTTCGCGTCAATACGTCCATTTTTCATTAATTTATTCTTTTAGTATCGATACGTAAACATATTTCGTTTGTCCCTTTCTTTCCTATAGCGTTGTCCTTGTCCCTTAATTATATTAAGTATTATGTCATTTTTATTTGTGATTGAAGACTGTGACAATGCGTGTTTTCGTGTTGTCCTCGTCCCTTGAATATGTTGGTCCCTATCGCACTCATTGTTGACGTTTGAAGGCGCATACATTTAGCGTACAGGGGCCGCATACAAAAGGTGTAGTGGTGTGCGCTACAGTGGGAGAGGAATGCCCCTCTTCCCGCACAAGGGACTCATGTCCTTGTTGGGGAAGGCGACACTCGTCGCACTCGTGTGGGTTGCCGGTCGGCGTCTCTGTCCCTCCCTCTGCCGCACAACCGTTTCATAAATAACTTTGTCTGTTCTTGTTTCTCCTATTGCGATGTCCCTTTTGAATAGTATATTACTCAACGAGGGAGGTAAAATAAAGAATGCCTCAGACTGCGTGTAATTTTCACCCGAGGTGAAGCCGAGGGTGAAAATTACACGCAGTCTGAGGCATTCTTTTTTACTTCCCGAGGGAAATTTTTATTCCTCCTCCCCCCCCCCAAACCTTCCCCGACTTATCGATACCAACGATTGTATTACATAATGCAATTATATTAGAGAAGGGGTAATTTGGATCCGAAGTACGGACGTCAACGAACTTTTGAGTCACTCTAATTTTGCGTCCCTTCATTTGCGCTTCTATTTTGCGATTCCTTTAAGTTTAATTTTGATTTTCCCCTTTTGAGTTTGGTTTTGAGATTTGCGTTTTCCCATTTCGATTTTGATTTTATACCTTTCTTGCGTTTTGTGATTTTTGCGACTATTTTGATTATTTTTTTAAATTTGCGTTTCATTTAGTGTTTTACGTATTTAATTTTAGTGTAGTTTGTGCGTACTGAGGATTAATTATTGTAAGTAGATTTTAGTTGTTATCCATATTTTCCTTTTCCTTTCCATTTTTATATTAATGTTACTTCGGTCATATCTTAAAGTAATTTCACCTTTGTGTCGAATTCCCGAACCCTAATTACATTTTTCCCTTTGCGTGTCCATTTATTTTTATTGTTAATTGTTTATTTCGTTTCTTTTAAATTGTAAATATATTTGTTGTTAATTACTATTTCTTTAATTATTAAATAACCCGACCCAGAAAAACGAGGTTATAATATAATAATAGTGTAATTAAAGATTTCTATCGAACAAAAAAATTTCGAAACAATAAACGAAAAAACCGTCATATATTTATGATTTTATTTTGATTTGCGAGATTTGTATTCCATGTCACATCCGCTAACGATTGAATCGCTTTATGTATAGTTTTAGTATCCGGCGACTCAATACTTTATGAGCAAATGAAATCCCATTTCTACAGCGGAAGGAGTATACTCAAAAAACAGAGCTGCAAGCGGCGTGGCCGCACCTGGTGGCGACAAACGCAACTATGTCGGCATCAGCAAACAAAGAGAGTTAATTTACGTAAATAAAATGTTTATTAAATTTCATACATATTGATGCAAGTTACATGTACAATAACTTGTATATTAAACATGTATATTAATGTTATATTAATTCAACAGATTATTGCATCTAATATACAACTGTAAATTAAATATTAATTAAATTCAAGAACATTTTTAATAATATATTCAAAAAAGGAAAAAGATATCCACACAGTAAAAGCAAGTGTCTTTTTTGAAGACGTTGAAGTATCTAAGACGCAATATATGTTTTTCTCTTAAAAATGTTTTAAAGTAACACTTATTTTTAAAGTGTACATCCGCTTCGGTGTGTAGTTGCGGCAATAACATCAGGTTTGGCATCCTGACGATCCCCAAATACCCATAAAGCCATTAATAAAAGCGGCTATTATATTCGCAGTTTTGATAAAAACTTAACTATATGTGTAACAAATTCACTTATGATTAAAGCAATATAAATATAGCTTGTTATCTCTTGTAGGTAATTTTTCAAGCAATGTTTAAACATTTTTTTGTGATATATCATAAAAAACTTTCATCCTCGATTCCAAAAATGTTCTGTCATTTTTATGAGAAACTATTTTTTGTCTATGATCTCTTGTGATGATCTGAAAAGCAACACTAACTACTTAACAAATAAAGAAAAGATCAGTTGACAATAGCGACGTGATTCTTTCCAAATACGTCACCGAAGTAGATTTTCAAAATAGATGGAAGCTTATGGTTGGGTTACGTCAAGAAATTTAGGTGAAAGGCTTCATTGAGGCGTCACTGTATGGGTACTAGCGAAATTTCATGGTCACTCATTGTCAACGTTCGTTTTCTCGTTGGCTCTTTCTCTCGTTCACGCTCTCTCAAGTTCAGTCCCGGGAGGCCCTGATATGTGTCACGGCAAGTGAACCGACCTGGCTGGCGATGCTTGGACCTTGGCTGAACCCCCTCTACGTCTGGTCCGATAGTGCTTAGATGAAATTTGGCTACGAAATGTATGCAATATTTTTAATATCCACTGAGAATATGAAAAGTACATGAAATTAGCACGAAACAAACTTTTGTGAAAGAATATTGTCCAGAACAAAGTTTACAATATTATTTACAAACTGATTTATTAATATATAAATCAATATATTAGGTTTCTCAGCAATGTGGGTAAAGCCGATACTCAAAAAGCCGACACATAAAAAATAGACACATCTGTAAGTGGACAGTCATTTTTTGAAGTGTCGCTATTTTGACTGTCGGCTTTTCGAATGTCGGCGTGATGACTGTGTGTTTTTTTACCCCTCGGCTTTATGATTTGTCGGTTTTTCAACCCACACCCGGTTTTTTTATTTCGCACCCAGCAATATAAAAATAAAAATATCAATAATATCTTTACTTAAGTTTCATTGAAGCCTGAAAAAGACCATTCGCACGACCAAATTCTGACGTGATTCGGAATGGCTATCTTCGTAATCTTAAAACTTTTCTTTATTGGGTCATGAACCGTTACAAAAGTTATATCAGATATGATCACATGTGAATTTATGCTGACAAAGGTTAAACATTTTTCAAAATGTACTACGAATCAAATAGTGGGGGAAGGTGGTCCAAGTTCCACAGTCACGCGTATCCTCAATAACAACCCTGGTAGAAATTTGTCCAGTTTTTTGTTACAATTATTAGTTTCTCTACACCTTTTACATGTAAAATAAGTAAAATGGCCAGAAACAAGATTCTTTTTCTACCTGGGAGTACTAATCATAGTACAGTAGTCCCCATCCGAGGTTGTCCCATTCAAAGTTGTCAGGCCGCCCAAAGTTACGTATTTCTCCCTTCCAAAAATATACGAGCCTGTTCCCCTTTTCTTCCTCCGTGACGTTTCTATTTGCGCATCAAGCCGACAGTTACGACAGTGGCGACGCTCGATAGACGCACGTGAATCACAATTTGAATTACGATATTCGGCAAGGATCGACAAACCTCGAAACACATCGGTTATATACGTACCACACACATATCCGCAAAAAACATAAACGAAAATGCGGCAGGGGGGAGTGGGGTAGGGATGGGATATAATTTTGGACAGTCAGTCGTCATTTTGTAAGAACCGATCGAACAACTTAGGATGGGGACTACTAAATAAGAATAAATGTATCACTTGGTGGTTGCACAGAAGCAACCAATCGGCATTGATCTAAATTGGTCGATTGAGGCAGGGTAGGAACATGTTACAATAAGAGAGGAATAGAGTCAACCAATCAACGTTGATCTAAATTGGTCTTTCCCCTTCTCCAATATGCGCCTTACTATATGTACCTCGCTTATTATACCATGGTACTAAATTTACATCCCCAAAAATTCATGAACCTAGAACCATAATAATATCCTGAACTGTCCTTTTCTCAAGAAATAATAAGAAACATTTTAGATCTTAATTAAAACTAATTTTACCTTTAACTTTTTTCAAATCCTAAATGAGAAATAAAAATAAATTGTGCGTTTTTTTAAAAATTATTTTTAATAAAAATGCTGTCATCTAATTCCAACATCTTCCTACTGTTCCAAATCTGATGGGTTATTATTGTGGATCTCTCAATTTTTGTTTTAATCTGGAGTAATTCAGTAGTATCTCGCATTAATTGCAGAAAATATCGAGGCATAAAAATGGAAAGAAGATATTAAATAAAAAAGGAAAACGAGATCTATCCCTGTAAAAACAAGTGTCTGAAAGTAAGACACGTATTTTTAAACTACACATTAGCTTCGTCTTCCTGTTATGACAATCATATCAGGATTTACATCGTCCTGGCTCAAATACCACGAAAAACGATCAAAACACGAACGAGTAGCTAGAAAATTGAATTTTATATCTGTCAAGAAAAAAATTGACTCTATAGGGTAAACTTAACTATCTGTTAAAACAGTTTCGTTTAATTCAATAAATATACCTTGCCATCACCATTTAGCAGTATTTCAATTCGCGTTGATGAAATTTACATAAATTATTTCCATTTGCCCCACTAAAAATGGGTCGAGGTTAGGCCATCGAGAGGTCGGAGGTGGGAAACAGTTTTACGATATGTCAAAAATTTAGTTTTTGTTTTGTTAACTTCTTGTTCTTAAAATAACAAGAGAATAAATTACATATTTTTTGCAGAACATTTTCTTAAGTGAATTAACGTTAATATATAATATGTATTCCCTGTGATAAACAGAAATCAGGAGATGAAGTTGGACCACCTTTCCCTGTAGGTCTAGGTATCTATTCTAATTATGTTCTAATTATCTTAAAATAATTAGGGCAGTCATTATATGCTATTACAGTAAGACCAGTACTTGTTCCTTTATTTTTTTTCTATTTAATTTACCATCATTTAATAAACAATATATTGAGTTGTATTTCTAATACTTAAATGGTTGGTACCCCTGTCTTGTCAAGAATTTTGTTATCATCAGTCAAATGAAAACGGAATAAACATGTTTAGGATTGACAGAATCCTTTGAACGACTTTCTTGCATTTGCTTTAGAAAGATATCTGATTTCGATAATGTTTTTATATTCAAGAGTGTAAAAATCACCGAAAAAACTATCCTAGAACTGCATAAGCATTTCTCCCCTTTCTTTAGACGTTTTTAAGACACCCATTCGGGAAAAAGCTTCTTTTAACTTTTCAAAGGTGTACTAAAATTCTATGATCAAATCTCAACCTTGAATGCTTGAATTTTAAATACATAATATTTACATGTCACTACATGTCACAGTTTTCATAATGGATCATTGTTGTTCTTCATCAAATGCTTCATTTTTTTTTAATCAAAGTAATTCGTAAATTTATTACGAAGTTTAAAATATAAAATTAATATACGATGAGAAATAATAGGAATTTTAATGCCAACTGTGACACATCTTAAAAGACCTTGGCGAAATTTCTTACTAAAACAACTTACTGGACCACCTTGTGTCCTGATTACGAGCGATTCAGTGAAATCTTCAGTGGCCTTCAGAATTTCATTCGGTGGAATATGAATCCATGGGAAGTCTATTAACTTTTAGATCATAAACAAGAAATGTTAGTGTTAATAAAAGTTGACGGTAATATTTTTGGCAGCAAACACAAGCAGATTATCAAAATTTCAATTTTATTATTAATATTCTTGTCAGACATTTTTATATCATTTTCTATCTTAAGAAGAATATTTTTTTAAATGTTAAATGTTTTATGATTATAGGGTAGGAAGAAAATCTGTCAATTCATAAGTAAAATAAAATGATCACATCAATAAATTAGTTTGGTATTCTAAGCTTCAATGAGAAGCTTATTAAGCAAACTAATTCCAGTTCGTTCGTTACAATAATATAATTTTCATTCGACACTGCTTGATATAGTGAGAGCGGCTATTTTGAACTGAACTGCAAGGCGAAGTACAATTTTGAAGCTTTAAAAACAGAACCACCGCGTGGTGGCGCTAGCGCATACTATTGCGCCGAACGCGTGCAGCGCGTGTAGCTTGATCATTCTCGCAAGTAGTGGCATGCGATTAATTTCTCACATAACTAAGTTCATTTGATAGTAATCGTGTGCGGCGATGTTTACGGGGCCCAACGAAGATCTTACACACCGAAAAGTTGTCGATGCAGAGAAACGTAATAAAAATAAAAAGCGGTTGTGACCCTTAGCGAGTCGAAACAATAACTTCCCGATCAATCTCTCGTATTTTATTCCGGTTTATTTAACGGACTGGCTATATTCACGTACGTTTTCGATATTTTGCGTTATATAGAGAGGTTCTATTTCCGAAATCTACCCATTATTTCTTAAAAAAAAACCGACTAGTAAAAAATCGGCATATTGTAAAGAGAATAATACTTTTACCGTGTCGGCTTTTTAATATGTCGGTTTTTTACTTGTCGGCTTTTTGATATGTCGGCTTTTTGATATGTCGGCTTTTTTATTTCTTAGTTTTTTGACGCGCATCAACAGTTTCCTCACGAAAAATGACGGAATTTGTTAAATAATATCATTTTTTCACGTTATTTGTACTATTTTTACTACTTTTTTTGGAATAACTCGAAAACCGCTCAGCCGATCATGTTCAAAATCTAATCAGCACGAAGTTAGGTCAGGACGCATCGATTAAAAAAAAAATTAATCAATTCGCTTCATCCGTTGAAGAGAAATCGTTGGACAAAATTTGGTTTTCATCCGTACACACACACACACACACACACACAGACATCTCTCTAAAAATGTGTCAGTTTGCTTCTAGTGGTCACAAAACGTGGAGATATCATGAAATTAGCATTTTCCATTTTCGAGGTCATTTCAATAACTTCCCTGTAGACCGGGAAGTTAATAAAACGTAACGTTGGTGTGCATTAAGCACTATATAAGTAAAACATTATTGAATGCAGATCATTTTTGTTTATGCGTGATCAAAAGCATTGAAATTACAATTTATTTGTTTGCAGTGAAGAAAAATTTTGTTATAATATTGTAATTGTGTGAATTTGAGTATGAACATCCATTTCGGATTTTCACGCAGCCTAGTTAGTGGCTTTCTTTTAATTTAAATCATAAACGATGAACTGTTCAGATATTTAAATAGATCATAACAATAACCAAATGGGATATGATGAATTTCCATAAATCGTTTATTCGGACCCCGTATATTTGTGAGTTAACTTTCACAAAAGATTTTCGTCAATATAATATTTCCATTACGTAAGGGGATGTGGTCTAATTCGGGCATAGTAAGATTTTTTAGATGCACCAATGCAAAATTTCAATCGATTTGCAAATGGCTTTTCTTCCTGAAAGTCTGATTAATTGCCCACATTTCCATCTCTGACGTTTTTTTCGATCTTCTATAAAATTATATATAAACACTCTTAAACTAAAATGTAAAAAAGGTCCGAATCGGACATACCATGCTGCAATTCGTACTATTTTTTATCGTTTTTCGCAATAAAAATGAAAACGGACATATTCTAATTTGCTTTTTTGTAATTTTATTGCATTAAAATCTGAAGTCGTGTTGGCAAACTATCCGTGATGCAGCTCGGTTGTGATAATGTAGGTGGCGCTGTAAACATTAGAATATAAATGCTAAATATATTTTCTTCTTTCAGATGTTTACATAAGGGAGGCGGGGGTTGTACCGCTCAGTGGGTAATTCCGCTCACTCATAATTCTCAACCTTCCGTTAAGTTAAAATGATTTTTTATATTTTCTTATTAAAGAACTTTATGTCAAAATCTAATTTCAACAAAAAATTTACATTGTTTATTGCTAAAAGTTGATTAAAAAAACATTTGAAATTTTTGTAACGTAGTTGACATAAATACGATAAGAATTGGTCTTTACAATATACGGTTTTCCATCTTTTTACTAGTACCCAATGGGACAAAGTATGAAAAAATAAACTCGTAGTACTGTTAACTATCAAATGGTATTTGGTAAACTACTAAAAACAACATTGATTTATAATTATTCATTACTTTTCAACGCGGCGTGTTAGTGGGTAATACCGCTCAAAAAGTTTATGACATATTTTAGATATTGTTGATCAAATAAATGTACAGAAAGTACTAAAATAATGGATATCTGAAATGGAACATCTTGTAATTAATCATATACATTGAATTTACACAAGTGAGTTAACAACAAATTGATTTATAATATCATCGAATTTCATAAGTTAGGTACACTCATTATTTATGAATCATTAATTTGAATACATTCTTCTTTACAATTTTCATTGCTTATGCCCACATTTCTTCATTACCTCTTCATTACATCTTCAGTACATTGTTTCTAAGTGAATAAGAATAAAGTTTAATAACTTAAATTTAGTGAGCGGTATTACCCACATTGACAGGAGATCCTATTGGATCGTTGATATTTATTAAATTCTATAATTCAATACGTTTAGCGTTAGTAAAAATTCAAATCTTTTTGTATATTACTGTTGGGGCTTTACAGAATCGATTTCAATTGTTAAACAAATCTGAAATTATTTATGCATTTATTAAAAGCAGTACTTTCCTTAGGTGAGCGGTACACCCCCTGGCTCCCCTAGTATTTATTTTTCAGTATTTTGACCCATACTGAAAGTAATTTAAATGGTAAAAAATACGTTAATTTTAATTATATATTAACACAATTATAAATAAAATATAAATTGCTTGTGGAAATAGGTGGTTTGAATTGGACCAATGCCGATTTCACACTTCTCACTCAGATTGTGTAGAAATAGGAAATGTACTCATGAAAAGTACGAATACCAGCTAAAAGGTATTATCTACTATGTTTCACTTCGAGTAATTTGTTATTGTCACTTACAAAAGTCTTGAAACTTTAAATGTAAATTTTACGTCGTAGCACTTCAAAACTAAAAGTCAAATTCTGTTTGTTATATCACAGCACTATCACAACCGCATAATAATATCAATATAGACCTTCGCAGTATCAGCATTACTGAGAAACAATAGACGGTTCGAATTAGACCACGTCCCCCTATGTATAAAACCTATAAATTTGTTTTGAATTATGCACGTATTGTGCATACAGTGGAACGCTCGAGTTGATATGAGTGGTTAAAAACTTCCCTCTCTGAAGACTAAGCAAGAAATACGCAAATTTAAATGGGATTGCTTGTACCGAATTATCAGCTTCAAAAACTTTTCTTTACATCAACTTTCTATACTGTATTTATATTTTAAACAATGCCTTACTAATGTAAAAATGTGACACAAGGTAAAAGAATGGATTTTATAATAACAATGTTGGCCCAATAAGTTCCAGAGAACGAAGTTCTGCGGCATTTGAAGTGGAATACAACCGTGGCCTTAACCGTGATCTTGAGTTCAAGGTCAACGGTCATTCGTCAGCAGGTACATTACAAAAGCATATATTGTTCAAGATTTTATGATGTTTGCTAGAGTAGTTACGTTCCATACATTGTGAATTCAAGGCGTCTAGTGGAGATAAAGTACGATAACCATGATCGAACAAAAGATGAGCTCACATTCATCGTACCCATTATAGTTAACAATCGGATCTTGAACTGGAAAGATATATTATTTGCAAATACTTAGGTTGTGTTTATTTATTTACCACTTGCAAAAACTGAAGTCTTAACTCGAGTAAAGCAATTACAAGGACATGTATCAAGAATAATACTATATAATATTTATTCGATTCGACATTGTTTTTATTTTTTTAAGTTAATGTTATGTCTGGAAATGCTGTTGTAATATTAGAACTTATGCTTTTCATGTGGCACTCCAGTTCATAACAATATTACTTTCAGTCCCATAAATAGCAAAAAAAAGTTCTGTTCATTAAGAGCTCTTAAAGTGAAGACTTATGCGTCGACTTTAAGAGCTTCATGTACAGTAGAGTCCCGGTATAATTGCATCTCGCTATATTTGCATCCCAGCATATTTGTCCGCTTCCGTCCCGTTATATTTGTCTGTCACCGCTCTCTTTTTCCCCCACTTTGCGGGCTGCGGCCTTATTGGAAGGGCCTGCTGTGACGTCACGAGCATATCGCGATTGAGGAGAGTGGGAGAAACGACGGTCCCCTTCTTTTCTATCAATCGTCATATAAACTAATTCCCCGCGAGTTCATTTTTTGATGCGATCATCATTGAGTGTCTATATCAGAAGCTCGAATCTAAAAAATGAATTGCTTTATAAAAAAATTGTTCTAAATGACATAATACAGATGAGCCCTCAACATAAAACCACTTTGTGATTACTATTTCAGAAAGTCACAAGATATCTTAATTGACATCTCTTGACGACGTCTTTATCGCGATAACTTCGGAAAAAGCTCTGGACCACACCTTTAAGTGGTATGTCCTGTTTGAGTAGATGGTATATTTTAAACCAACATGTCATTTAAAAGTTCATGTTTCTGTATAAAAGTACAACTTTAAGCCCGACAATTGATGTTATTTAAGAAAAATAAATGCAATTTTGGAAAGTGATTCGAATATGATGCAGAACTTAAGATGCAACAATTTTAAGACCTGTTTTTTCTCTGTAATTAATGATCGAATCGCGCGACTATTTGCCGTAAACGCATAAATCGCAAAAGCGCGCATCACGGAACACCGTGAAATGGATTGCAATAGCAATCTTTCAATTGTGAAGATTCAGAAAAAGTGATTGAAGAAAGAAGCGGAAACGCGCAAAACTCATCCGCCGCCGACCTCGACACGGGAAATCGCGGAAAAGGCGCGAAAGTGGCATGGACGGTTACGCGGAGCTGGTTTCAAAAAGACTTGCACTTTCGTTAGAAAGTGGAGGATCGGCCGTCATCCGTGGCAGCGAACGAAGTGCACCGAACCTGTTATAACAGGTGCGCCTTTTTCGCTGTTTTCGATTCGAACCGACTGTGTCTGACTGTGCGCGTCAGTCAACTACTTACTGCCCTTCGCGCTATCGATATGTCTTCAATCTAGTCGCGGTGTCGATAACTCGATCGATACGTATCGATACATTAATATTATATTTCGATATATGCAAGTTACAATCGAATCACATTTTCGATGTTTTATCGATAAACCTGAAATCAATCAATTCAACGTAAAATATGTAGTGGTCAACATCGACGAGGTTCGATCAGTATATCGACATATCGATATATTATTTCGAAATACAGTTGAGTCCCGGTCTATTTGCCTGTTCGGTTCCACGCTTTCCCTCACGTCGCGTTTTATTTACTAAAAGAAGGAGAGCGCCGCGTTTGTTTTCGTCGAACGGACCACAGTCCTATTTGTGCTAAGCGTGATACGTGGTGAGGAGAGCGGTCGAGAGTGGGGATACAGCGGTTGTCAGACAACCAATCGGAGGTTCCCTCCTCAACGTTAGGCTTGACTGAAAGAAGTAACTTTCCTCCCGCTTGCGAGAGAGAGAGAGAGAGAGAGAGAGAGAGAGAGAGAGAGAGAGAGAGAGAGAGAGAGAGAGAGAGAGAGAGAGAGAGAGAGAGAGAGAGAGAGAGAGAGAGAGAGAGAGAGAGAGAGTGAGAGAGAGAGAGAGAGAGAGAGAGAGAGAGAGAGAGAGAGAGAGAGAGAGAGAGAGAAAATGTAAACATATAAATGTCGGATTGTGAACTGGAAACAACTTTGTTGAATACAGAAAATAAATAAATAATAAATAAATAAATACATACGAAATAAATAATAAATTAAAGAAATACTTGGAATTTGTCAATTTAAGTTGTTTCTAGCGAAGATCACAATAAAAAGTTGCAAAGAATTGAAAACCTCTAATTACATCAAGTTTTTCGTAAACATTTAATATACTTTTACTCATATCTAGATATTTCTAGGTGTGAGAATATCTGGGAATAAATGAGTGTGAAGATACAAAAAATTGTCCACGGATTATATAGGAGACATTTTTTTTATTTACTATATATTATTTAATGTTACATTGTTATTTTAATTTAAATATTACATGAGTTCTTCAGAGTTAATGTTGTTGGACCGTATTTCACCTTCTATTTTCTCTCAAAAACGAAAACCTCTCTCTGGAAACTATATATAATCTCTCGGCACGATTTCGTACCACTTTTCTTGGTAGCACTGCACATTTTGTTTAATATCCTGGTGAATCGGTTCACCATTATGTGTAAATAATAGCAACGCAAATTATTTCTATAATAATAATAATAATAATGATTGTTCAACATTATAATTTATTTACATTTAAACATTTTTCTATCGTGCTTAACTTTTTTCCTATTTCACATATGTTTTTATAATATTTCTGATTAATTTTATTGTAATTGATAAGTATTGAGACATTTTCAGATTAATTCTATATATATTAAATATTGTATCCACTTATTGTAATCAAAAATTATGGGAATAATAATCAATTTTTTGATTATTATGTTTATTTAAAATCAATATACGTAGGAAAAAAAATTTGTTTACTAATGTACAGCATTTTTGTTTTTATATTTTGAAATCAAGAGTATTATTATTAACGGTCAATTGATGTATCAATTCTATACATAAGTAAATGTATGAACTGCGCAATATTCAAGAATTCAGGTGAAATTTATATTCTCTGCTCATATCTTCGATATATCGACTTATGTAATTTTGCTTCGAAAAACCAATTAACCAATTATTTGGAATATTGGTTTTCCAATAAAGATTATGTTCTTTAACAGATGTTTTCTGGAAAGAGCCAATACCGAAATAAATTCCATCACCCGAAGAATAAAATACAGAAACCAATAACAAGTTGAAACTCTTAATTATCTCCGTCAATATTTGTCAACGTCATAATTACTGACATTTTTAATTTTGCGATGTCTTTTCTTTTCTAAATACTACATTTATTACATATATTAGACGCGTCTACGTGCATTTGTTTCTAAAATGTACTTTTATTACAACAATTTTTTTTATATATTTATTTTGTGCTGGAAATGGCCAAAAATATTTTGCAATAAAAATTTTGGTATTGAGCTTTGCTTTTTTTAATCGGATTTGGCATTTTTGTGAAAATAATATAAATTTTCATTTCCAACTAAATAATTGTCGGAGGCTTTTATCGTTCTAAACTTATGGTTTTTTGCCACACCAATGTCAATAAGTACTTTTCAGATCTACAACAGGAAAACAAAATCATACTAAGCCAATTTAAACTTATTTTTAGCTACTGACTACGAATATGATGTTAAAAATTTGCGATTAGAGAAACTGAATCCACTATCTTGACAAAAGTTTAGAAAACCGACTTTTATTCTAATTATTTCGAAACCTTCGAGTCTTACATAAAATTTTTAAAACCAGAAATGTAGGGCTTGAAATTTTGTACGAAAAAGCTCTGATGGGTTTTATTCGTAGTATCAACAGAAATACCCTAATACAAGGATGAATATGGGAATAATCGACATTAAAGCAGCTACAAGCATCCAATTTTAATGATGATTATTTAGTTCAAAATAATCTTATAGTTTTTCATCAAATGTCGACCTTTCAAGCCTAAAAGAACTCAAAAATGCGCTAAAAAAATGTGTGTCCATTATCTTGTACGTACGTCCTATTTTTTTGTTTCCCTGGAATGATTAGATTGCAAACTATTATAAAACTTGTTTCATTTACGGTTTACTAAGCTCTTATTCCCATTTCGTGTACAACGCGAAATTTTCTCTAAACATACGAGATTCTTGACTATATGGTTATGTGGATACATTTATATCGAAGCTTATTGTCCTCGAGTCAATAGAAAGCGAGAAACACTTCATGCAGCAAAGGAATGTCAGAAACTCTGTTCTAGAATTCGATAGCCTCATCTACAAGTTGTAGGATTTCAGACGAATTCCCATCTCGCAATATCATAACTAATTAGTATTACTAATTTGATTGCATACTACTTTCAGATCTTTATTTGATCTGATAAATTTGTGTTGAAAATTTAGGTTGTACTTAAATCCAAGTAATTGAAACACACCTTGATTAATCAAAAACGTCGTATAGTATATGGAAATTGAAGAGAGGCTTTCACAACAGAATAAACGCGGAATACAAAAGAAAATTGAACTGAAATAATCTCTGCTTAGCAAAATTTCATTCATATGATTTTCTGCATAGTCAGATACTTAATTTGAAAAATTGTTTTCAATATATATTCATAGGAGAACCTTTATAAATAATAATATGGTTCCTAAGTGAACATTTTCATACGACTTTAGTTTTTATTAAAAATTACTTATTTAGTTTTTCACGTTACGAAATGATTACCAGTTTAGTGGCCACGTACTAATCACAAACGTCTAATAAGGCACGATTTACTGAATATTGATCACCACCTGATCAGCTAGTGATTAAAAGTACTTAAGAAGGCTCGCCTTACAATTATCGGGTCAGGCCCTGATCAATATTTAGGCAGCCTCAAAGAAGTTTTGATTCAGTTTGTTGATGACAATTTTTAGCACTAGCTGAAAATAAACGTCGGGTTTTATTATGCAGAAACACCAAACAAAATGTTGATTGTCGGAACGTAGGTAACAATTACTAGTAAGAACAATACTTCTGTCATTGCCGTGTTATCTAAACCGCAACCCGTTGAAGAAAAACATCCATCAAAATCATTTAGCTAAATTAACATAAATCTTGGAATACCAATTTAAGATAAACACGTAACCCTTAAAAAGTTAAATTTAAGTGGTAACAGACATACAAAGCAATACACAATTCGATCCACATATTAAGCTCATGCAATGTGACGTTTTTTTGCATTTTTCATCGTAGAGCTAGAAATATTATTTAAATTGGAAATCGTTTCTGCATCCGAAAATTATTTCTAGTATTAATTAGACTGCCACTTAAAAATATGCAACTATCTAAACTTGCATATACTTTAGCTATGATGTTTCGGGCTTACAAGTTCGTTTACAACACGACTAAACTAGCATCTCTTAAGCACGCTCCTTTTTGCAAGTTATCTCTGACGCGGGTCGCAATTCGCGATATATTAAACCAACAAGTTCGCCCTTGAATCACGTAAAAATCGACAGTTGCACTCGCGCCGCCATAATTCGTTGTTCAAGCTGGAGTCTCAAATAGAGTTTGCATCCGATCGAGGCCTCTTCAAACAATCTTCCTATTATATACATACTCTCCTCTCGTAACACTTTCCAAACCGTTTTCGAACACGTTCAATCTGTATATATATATATATGTACATTGCATGGCTAAGCAAAGCCTCTTGGCTCGCAAACCACTTCGTTTAGCGCTTCGCAATTTAGGTGCGAGCAAATAATTGTTCTCAACACTCGTGCCAATTTTTATTCTTCAAATTGGATGTAAGAAATTTAAAGCGTTGTTAAGTGAATTTTGTCAATTTCGAAAATTCAAATGTGTTTTGAATATCCTAAAAAACTAATCAATTTTCATTCTTTGTTGACAAGGTGTAATCGTCATGTCGGTTTTTGACACGACCGAATTCTGTATCTCATATTTACATCATTACCTGAGCAGAAATTTATTAAGGCTCTCTTATTTACTCGAGTAAATATCAAATTTGTTGATATTTGTAATTTTAAAGTTAGTTGTAAGTAAAAATTCAAAGACTCATCTTGAACATTTCTGCGAAAATTACAACATATCATCAAAAGCTTTCTAAAATTTGCCTTATAGCAATGATGTTTTAGATGACTCAATTTACAGATATTGAATATTTATTCACTGCTGAATTCGTCAATATTAGTTTTTAATATTATATTATATTATTATTTATGTTTTAATAGTTCAAATTTCTGCTGAAAATATACTGCTGATTGTCGACGGTTGATGGTGGCCACGTAAAATGACAGGTGTTTTGGGGTGCGGGTCGAAAAACCGACAAATAAAAAAGCCAAAATATTAAAAAAATAGACACATCAACAAAGAGGCAGTCTTTTTTTAAAGTGTTCGTTTTTTGATTGTCGGTTTTTGGACTATCGGCATTTTGATTTATCGGTTTTTCGACAATCACCCATGTTTTGTTGAAATCGGCAAGAGAGACATCCAATTATTCAATCAAATTTATTTCTAGGTTGATCATCCAGTCAGATCTCTGGATTGATCAGCTGGGCTAGTGGTATTCATCTACGTTGATTTCTGTAATCCCGAATGTTTAATACATCAATATGTTCGATAACATCAACCATTCATTGACGTTAGTATCTTTTGAGATGTTAATAATATTGATAATATCAATATCATTTACAATGTTTATATTTTAGATAGTACTAATATTTAGAAAGTATTGGGATCTTCAATAGAATCGCAGTCGATGCTAATGTTTTTGAACGTTTCCTGATACTAAATTTGCATCGGTATATTTTAAATTATCTTTAAAAATCTTAGAAAGGTTACTGAAATAAGAATAGTTTCATTAGTCATCTTTGACGTTTCAATACTATTGTTATCGAAATATATTAATTATGCAAAAGTTAACAAGAATTGTGGCATCTTCGATAGCAATGCGATCGGTTAAAGCTAAATGATTGTATCGACATTTCGATTGTTCAGCAAAGTTAAAGTAAAGAACTTTAATAATTTTATAACATCTTCTTTGTTGTTGATATATTTTTATATTATCATCATCAGTGTCTTTGGAAATGATGATGAATACCCACGAGGTGTCTTTGTTGTATCAATATCGATATTTTTAAATATACTGTTGACTATTTCCACGTATCGTACAAAATCGTTTTATAGTAAATCATATATGGTGAAGCTGCAGAATAATGATGCTGTCATACGACAACGATGCTTAATGATATAGATTGATTGCGTGCCTATTATTTTTCCAATATAATGTCTCTCTTTGAAATGTTTTTAGAATGTAATATTCTTGGACGTTGATGCCCAACATGTGACATCACGCTGTTGAATTATGCATTCCAATATGCATATCTAGTGTTAATGGCATGGATCAACATGAACCCCCGTATTTACCATCAGGTACCCCTTATTTTAACTTATTTTAAGAAGAAACCACAATAAAGTCCCTGGAAATGTTTATCCTTTCACAATTTTCTTATATGATACATGCCAAAGAACATGGGTTTCCCTGACATTCAAAAGCCTCAAAACCAGTGCAAAAACTTCACGAGATATTTAGGAACATTTATCTCAATTTCTGCGAATATTCATCTATTGAAGGTAGTAGAAAACGGATCACATTTCGTTCTTTTCAGATCAATACCTAAAAGCCACAAATAATGCCTGCAAAGTCAACCAAGTTCTGTTGTTTTCCCTTTTCATACACTTTATAATCATTGAAACTGTAGTGCTGCCGCATATAGAGCAATTGTTGATACTTTTTCTGTGTCAAAACAAGAAAGTACAAACCGAATTCCCCAATTATCTGTCTCCGCATCTGATCCAACCCTGTTAGTCTCTTGAGGGAATTCTGTTATTGTCTTTTTGCTTCTCCCACTCCTTCACCTCTATAGCGAGTACTTCTTCCAAGGCGCGCACAATCTTCCCTCGGTAAAACGCGTGCGTAGAAAATGGTAGGGGGGACAGACAATGGGAGTTTACGTTTCCGCTCCGGTCGCTACCATCAGACAATAAGGAGGTTTGGACTGTATGTTGAATTTTTCAATAAAACAAAAACCTTTAATCAATATTTATTCATTTTATTCCTTTCAAATTGGGTGCTTAACCCATAAAACTCCAACCAGACTAGTATGATTGTATTCTTCAACGTTTCTGCCTACATGTATCTATGAAATCGAGATGTAAAATGATAATGCTGATAGATCATAAATACCATATCTTCGATAATGTGAATATCTTCAATACAACACAATACTGTCGCACACGAGAATGATGAGATTTTACCCACGTATTGGATTCGACATAACGATTTATCGAGAAAATGAAATGATGGAAACAAACTGCAATAAATCTCTGCACGGAAGTCGATGATACCTCCTTACATCAGACAAAAGCTGACTCCAAGTGGCATCGAGTTATAATTTCTCTTGAAAATTCGGGAACACCAAAGTGAAAACGATCTCGGAGAATCGAAGAATGTAGAAATCGATCTTAATAGGTATGGGAATTTCGAGTGACTGATATTTCCGGATAGGAAGAAAGGGGGCTCGTAGCGGCCGTAATCCGTAATTAGCGCTCTGGCGAGAAACAAGGCAACAACGGAGACCTGTCTTGTTCGTCGTCGACTCGTTGTTTATCTCGCGGCACTTACTCCGAGTGCCTCTCGTATATGGCGCACATAAAGCTCTCCAGAATGGCGCGTACATGTGTATCCAATGAACATGAATTTTATTGTCACGAGTGAAATCTAACGAAATGCCCGAAGGGTAAAAATTGAACTTTTACAATAAAACGGGGACTCCATTAACATTAATGGAAGTTGTCGATTACTGATTTATCGCTTGCTATATTCAGACAATATTAATTGCAAAGTTTGACATTATTGTGAAAGATGTAATATTCGAACTAAGAGAAATAGCAAAGTTTACCGTTTCCTTAGGACCTTCAAGATTGACCTTCATTTCTGTTGATGTATATGCGAAGAGTTAAAGAATGTATTAAGGACTAGAAATATTGCACCGTGTACCATATATTGTAATTTCTGTAATTGTTATAGTATGAGAGACAACCTACTTATGGTACGAATGACGAATGACACAAAACAGACTTGAAAATTGTCTTCATTTGCATAATAAAAACTTCAGAATTAAGTAAAATCACATTTGAAGATAGAACTTATAATTAACTACCGAAAAAACATATAAGTAACAAATTTGGTATGATTCCAGTAATTCTGTAAAATATAAAAATTACTATTCGAATTATACACAATTTTTGGTTGTAATTAAGCAAATAATTATAATTATTATGTAAATAATAAAATCGCAAGTTAAATGCCAAACAGTTCCCGGCTAACATATTTTGCTTTCTAATTATTTTTCTATAAACAAACCACTTCATACAAGAGCAGTACAAGAGTTCTACAAACTTTAGGTTACTTCACTATATATTGTCATTATAAATTTCTTGTGTTTGGTAGAAGTGTGATCGGCAAACTTAAACAAAACTATATAAAAATTAATTTCACATTTCGAAGAAATTTGTGTTAATTATCCACTTTCAAATTCGATGTATTTTTATGAATTTTACTGACTAAATAAAAAAAAGCTTGCGAATTCATATCAGGATCGACAGTGAATACTATAAATCTCTTTCCGACAGAAACCATTTGGTCGAGGCGATTGCAAATCCGGTTTAAATTTGAAATATTTTCAATCCTTTTAAAAATCCTTCTTTTTCTCGTGTTTTTCACTAGTTTTTCGTTCATGCGAGATCATTGATCGTTTTATTGCAAAGCGATTTAAATCGAAAGTAATTACGATTAATCGAAAGCGGGCGACAAGCGACTGCAGCTTTCTCTTCTGTTCGTGCGCCAATTAAGGAGGCTCGGTCATGAATCGAATTTGAAGAAAAATGCAATTTGGATTTTAAAAAGTGACGCATACACACGAGAAATTCCAATAAATATTAAATTTATATGAGTTTCGATTGATAAAAACAACAAAAAAGTTTATAAAATTGACTTACATTTTAAATTAAAAGTGGAATTTTCAGAAAATGTTTCTATAAGAGACATTTTTCGGCATTAAAATAGTAAAATAGGTTAATAGCTTTTGAAATTTTATCCAGATATAAAAATTGTTTTGATTGTTTTTGGCTTTATTGGGTTGAATATTTGGTTATTATGAAAAATAAGAACACTTAAATAATAAATAAACAACAAAATTTGATTCTGCTTTTTGTTGCGTTTTCATTTCTTAATTAAATAAGCAAATTCAGCAAAACCTGATTTGAAAAATGTTTATTATTGATTTTAGCATTTTGTCCTTGAGTGACTTGTCTTGTGTACAGAATATATTCACAATGTTTAATAATAAATTCTTTAATAAAATATTTAAGTTATTGAAGGACGAAATATTCAAGCTGTGTTTGGTGAGAATGAATAAAAATGACAATTATATATACAAATTCACAAAGAATACATTGTCAAGAGCTCACGGTATTCTTCAATATTAACGTTATTATTCTTTACAATTATTTGTTGAGTTTGAATGTTTGCTTTTTAAACTAATACATGTATTGAACATGTAGGTGAAATTTTGTTTTTGTACGACCATCATTGCAAATCTGTTGTACGCTTTCAAATTATGTTCAATTCAATTTAATTAAAAAAACAATTCAATTTTATATGTTTTCCAGTTGAATTTATATCTCTGTACATTAAAACATTGAACATTATTTGTAGTAATGATTAAAGCTGTATGATATTGACATTTTTTAACTAATATTGTTTTAGATATTTTGCCCTGGATTTTTTTATATTTTGGACCATGATTTTTGTCCTGCATATTTTGGGGTGGAGTAAATTATCGTAACACCTCATGCATTCTTTCTTGTTAAAATAAAACGTGGGCAAAACCTTTGAGTTTTGAGGTTGATAAGGTGAATTATAAAACTAAAATTTTTTCTTATAATTCAAATATGTTGACCATTTTTCTCCACAGTTTCAATAGAATCCCAATATTCTAATAGCTCGAAAAAAATGAGAAGAATAAAAATTTCGGCGTCATATTGGAATTACTGTTGACTGAAACTCAATTTTGACTTCGGAATCTTGGAAAGCGACGTTGAAATTAATAAGATACAATGTACCTTTCAATTATTGCAACTTTGATATTGACAAGAAATACTGGATTAAAATTGAAGCAAAATAAAGTGTCCTTTGGGCGTTAATGTTATTTACTTAATGTTATACTTACTATGAAATGAGTTTCGATAGTAAAGTAACTTATAAATTAATCAAATCATCCTAAAATCGTTATGAGACACCATGAATGTGTCTTCTACTAGTCGTCCATGATTGAACATAAAATTCAAGGTAAAATTAAAATAAACTTATCACCGATAATGGCAACGGGATATTGGTGAGTGATGTTGATAAATGCGTTGAGTGATGGAAAATTATGATGATGGTTAATGATATCAGCATCTAACACTTTAGACAGAAGATGACCAGTAATCACGAATAATAATGATGGATAACGATAGTTGATATCGAATAATGAAAAAGAATATTACCAATAGTAACGCAATCACAATAATCAAGTGTTTAATCGAAACTGATAAAAAATGGCAAATGAGGATTGGTAATCGCCAATATATTACTCAGACCAATAAAAACGATCTCCATATCCAGAAAATGGACTATCCGGTTAGGGCTCTAGCTACCGTCCTAAGTGTAACGTCAAAATTTCCGCTAGGGATATTTTACCTCAAGTCTTTGATGAGCTGAATCGAAATCTGGCTGCAGAATTGTTCTATCGCGTCAAGATTTTGAGAAGTCCTAACCTAAAAGTGCAAAAAACATCGTTGGCTGTAAGTTTTTCTGACTGAACAAAATGTTTTTTTCGCACTTAGGCAAAAAATAGATGAAAGTGATATTCATCAGCTTTAATTTAAAGATGTTTTCTTAGGGATTCCGGTACGATTTTTTTTCATCGAGATTTTCATTTTCTTCCGCGATCACAAAAATGTTGTTGCGCCACAAAAATTTACTGTAAATGAGAAAAAAATCACTTTTAGGCTAGGATATCGCAAAATCTTGAAATTATTGAACAATTCTGCGGCCCGACTTGAATTCAACCGAACAAAAAGCTTTCTGGGTATAAATGTTGTTCGCCTGTGTTATTAATTGTGAAATATAGATTTGCATCTCTGTATAAAATTATTTGAGGTCATACTTTATCACGTCTGGGTCGTTTTTAACATAACATAAAGCTTGTATTTAGTATTTACTTAAATAATAATAAAAGTAGAGTAAATAAAGCAAGACGTTTAAGATTTCTTTGATTATATTGGAACAGTAAATAACATGACGTCATAAGTGAATCTAAAGTAAATTTCACCTTAATTCCCCACCAATTAAAGTACCGCGAAATAGTCGCAATGTCAAACTTCTGGATCGCGATAAATATGATCGAGCACGTGTGCTTCAATCTCGCGCAATAAGACGGAAGGCTAATCAAAAGGATCGATATGCGCTGTTAGCAGAAAAGTTGTACCTATTCGACAATACTGTGATTTCGTATGATTGTCATGCCCACCGACTGCCAGATGCGCAATTGATCAGAGCGTGTAGGTATACGATTCGAATAAGATGATTTATCTCCTTTCACTTTTAGCGATCATTGTACTAATGCGCTGGTGAACAAAATCGAAAAGCCAGGCGTGCTGACGTAATCCGCAGAAAGTTTTGTTTTCCGATAGTACGTTTTAACGAAGACTTTCTTTTCGAAGGCGAAGCTCGCTTTTCCCTTAGAAATCCCGAGTCGGTGTATTATTACTGTACGCAAAAATTCTGCGCAATATATCCGATTATGCGCCCGTATTACGCAACGGCTGATGGATCATTGCGAGGAAAGGCAAAGTACCTCTAATTTTGATTTATTCCTATGCGTATTGGAGGCTATCGTTGTGACGATCTGGCTGCTGATTTACAGTGGCTTGTGTCCAAGAATTGGAACGTTACTTAGAATGGATATTTTCTTTGGCCTGACCAAATGATTTAAAATTTAGCCAATTTTGGTTCATATAAAATAAACTAATTATTGATGCATTATTATTGTACCGAAAGTTTAAACATATTTTTATAGCATTACAATTCTAATTGGACCAAAATTATTGAAAATTTCAAATCATTTAGTATACTATCATATCTAATATATTAGATGACGTGCTAGTAACAAGTTATTAAGTAGTGGTTCGTCGTTTCATCACAAAAACAAATTTTAATGCGTTGAATTTGCTTTATGATTAACCTCAACTAATTTATTTGTTGGTCATTGAAGATAATCTAACTTACAAACTTATTTCAATTGTCTATTATTTGGTAATAACCCAATAAGCAAAGAAATGTCTTAAATATGCCCAAAATTTTTTAAATTCTTTGTAAACAATTTCTGTACAATTATATAGCCAACTCTACGTTCGATCTGTTACGGACTGTGCCCAAAAACCATTTAATCAACGGAAATGCTGATATTCATTGACAGTTAAGCAGCAACGATTTTACTCCTTTCAACTATTTTGTTTGCTGATCTGTTAAGGATAAATGTTACTCCAACCGTCCAGAGACAATCGACGCTCTTAACAATGAAATTCAGGAAAAAACATACTCCAAAATTGGGCTGATTGGCTACTATCGCGGCAGTCATTTGAACAACATTCTCATTCATTCATAAATTTCAAGGTTCAATCTTTTTAATGAATCCAATTTTTTTTTTAAATATTTTACAAAGAATTTGAACAATGTTAGCGCACTCATTATTGTACATCATTATGCATACACTCTTGAAAACAATAAGTTAATGCAGATCATTAACAGCAAGAATTTCGTGTTGAATTTCGTGTCCAACATAATGAATCCTCATTCATTCATAGTTTTCCGTCATATGACGATTACTTATTGTCACATAAATTACGTAAATGATATTTCGATCGGGCTTTCCACGTGTTTGTTTAAACCTTATCAAACGTAATGGATGATTCAGCACGTCCGTACTTTTCAGAATCGGCTTAAAGCACTGCGCGGAAATCAATTGTAAAAATTGCTCTTGGGGCACCTATAAAAAAGTTACATTTATATTTGTATAATAATATTTACGTTCGTGTTTTGTCGAATACCGCTAATGTATTATGCAGTACACGGACATTAAGTAAGCATCGCGTAACGAAAATGCGAAATACAAGATTTTGTGACATTGGCCTCGTTATGATTTCCTGAGTCGACTTTCTTCTTGTAAGATTTACAAATATCCAACCGAAGTATTCCTTTTTTATTATACTTTTACGAGGAAAGAGTCGTAATGTTGTTAAAGTAAATAAAAATAGTGAACCTGACCTGAATATTTTAATGGTTGCCGCAGACAATATCATGATTTGATAAACTTCTCCAGTCAATCCTATATTTCCTTTGTGTCGATCACTTTTTCTGTCTTTTCAGACTCTTTTCAATTGATATTTATGATCGTGACAGTCGTATTTTTAAATTCAGAATGACTTATTAAATGAATGTTTCTATTTACTGTTTACAGTACTTTTTATAGTGTACTACTTATGACATTTGCCATATTTCATAAATATGTATATAATAATAATTAATATGCAGTAATGAATATGTGTCACAGAAAATTATTTTAAATAAGTAATTAAATAAACCTAAATACGAATAAAAAAAAATATGAATTATCTAAAAAAAACACTATTATTCATATGGAACGTAGTATTTTTATGAAACTTTATGAAACAATGGTGTTTAGAATTAAAACAGTAAGTTTATAAATGACAAAATATAGGAAAGTAAAAATTATAATTTTAAATTAAACACCATAATATATTGTAATGACTATGGATAACGCCAGGTCAAGAGTAGAGAAGAGAAACTACTCCGGTAGTCTGCATACAAGTCAGTCTCAAAAGTTTCATCGCGACAGAATGAAAAATGTCATCAGAATATAATGTAAAATGAATATTTCTGCGAAACCAAAAAAGTTTCATCATGATCAATATTATACCGAAAACAAAAAATTATATTACATAACATTTACAGAATCTTGAGAGCTTTCGGTAGGATGCATTACGACAGAAAAAAATGAAAGGCCAACAAAGTCACTTATTAACCCTTTATGTACTGTTTTGTTTCATTGCGATAGAATCGATATGTTTAAAAGGAATAACATTAAAAAAGATCTTTGTTTTACGAAAGAATTAAATCTTGTCTTATTATCATATGTCCTTGTCAAGTCGAGAAAACGTTATTCCTGTCGTAATGTACCCGACAGAATACTGTTTAAATTATTAAAAACTTAGAACAAATTATATTATTGTTATTCTTTTCTTATTACACAAGTATATTTTTCCTACTGCTCTAATGGGAAATGAATATTCTGTCGTAATGTATCCGACAGAACACTATTTCAATGTAAAATTTCATTGAGACATTTATGTAGGTTACTTTTCTCTTCGGTATTCATTCTTTCTATTGATTTTAGTGTTATTTAATATCAGACGTAATATACTGGCCAGTATGCTAAGAACAGTGTTTCTTGAACTAATTTAGCAATAAATGAGTATTCTGTTGTAATGCAACCGATAGAAATATGTTATTATTATGCTACTCAGGAGAACCTTATATATTCACATTTCAGTTTCAACATTCAAGTATGTCCTTTTTTCCATGTTTCCAAGTTGTTCCATTCAGAATTCATTTCTGTCATTATGTACCCAATATAATGCCGTCTTAATATCATGTTTTTGTATAAAAAGAACGCTGAAAAAATTAATGGAGTCATTTTCTTAGTGTATTTTACGTCACGGCATTTGGACAACCTCAGCAAATTTCTGTCGACTGCACTACGACAGAACAACATTTATTACAGGAAAGTCACGGAAATATCATTAATCCGAGAGAATTAATGCAATATATTTCTTAGTACAATATTCGAAAGTTCGAAAACCTCAACTGATTGTTAGTTAAGACAGGAACAAATTTTTTAATGAAAGAACACTGAAACGGTTGGTCAATATCTAAATACTCAATTTTATTTATAAGATTAATGTGTAAGATTTTTATAAATACGTCAGGGCTAAGTTATGTCTGCTTCGTAGCGACAGAATTGACATGATTAAAAGAAGCAATTCAAAAAAGTGTCACTGGATTACAAAAGAATAATTGCATATTATAGTTTAGTATAATTATTGTCTATAATATTCTTGTAGGGCTCTGTCGGGTGCGTAACGACAGAAATAACATTGTTCAAAAAAACAACATTAAAACTGTAGAAAATGATATATTCTCGGATGCTATAACTATTAACATACAATTTTCTTTTAAATAGACCAACAATAATATAAATAGGAACTATTTATAAATAAAACATAGCCATTTTTCGCTAAGTCTCGAGTCTGTCCTGATGTATCCGACAGAAAACTGTTGTAACATTTACATTTTTTGTTATTTTAATGTCAAATGTTGTTCGTGATGTCAAATACCCATAAAAATATTGTCGTGATGTTAATTTCATAGACAATTTTTCATTTTGCTATTATTATTCGTGCATCAAGTATTTCAATACGAAATAAGCTTTCATTTATTGTATTAGCATTGCTATATTTTGTCGTGTTATAACCGACATAGCAATACTCTACACCTTTAATATCATACAAAAAATATTCGATCTGTAGAAATTATCATACATTTTTATGCTTTTTTCTACATGTTCACCTCTATTGGCAATAAATGTTGATTCTGTAGTGATGTAACCGACAAGACCCTATCCAACGTCGATCTGTTTCAAGGTAACCTTGAAAACTAAACTCGTAATATAACTCTCGAGTTTGTTTATGACAGTTTTGTCAGTGTTTATTCGTAAACAGCTACTGAATTTCTTTAAAATAATTCATCAGAAATCCATTGCATTCGTTCATGTATATTTCTCATATTCCTACAGAAAATTTCTACTATGTTGTACCATGACCGACAATGTTTTCTATTGTTATTTGTTTAACGGATATGTTTCCTGTCATAACATATCCGACAGAATGTTTAAATTATTCAAATCTTAGAAGAAATTATATTAAATAGCAATTATTTTTATTCTATTCATATTAGATAAGTAAATTTTTCATACTGCTCCAGCAAGAAATGTCTATTCTGTCGTAATGTATCCGACAGATCGCTGGTACACAATGCAATGTAAAATTTCATTAATGACAATCTTGCTTTTTGCAGTTCTCTCCAGTATTTATTCTTTATATTTGTTTTATAATGTTTTCATTCGCAAATGTTATCTCTGCCGTAATGAATCCGACATATGTCGTTAAGACTATAAATATATATTATTATTGTCCTGCTCAGGAATTCTTTACATATTCACGTTCATTTCCATCCAATAAATGTATAGTTGTTTTAATGTTTCCACGTTGTTCCAGTAAGAAGTGTTATTTCTGTCGTTGCGTATCCGACAGAGCACTATAATAGATTGATATGTCTCTTTTAAACAAATTTTGTTGATATTGTTAGAATATCATCTACAAAAATTATACTAGGACATAATTTTCATAAGAAAGTATTTTTCCGTTTTGTGCCTTTAAAAATTTACGATCCTGTCGGAATGAAACAGACAGAATTTAAGAAACTTTTTCTAAAGTCTTTATAAGCACATCTTAGACCATTTCCCTCCTGTTATTCCAGTGATACATAATGAACAATTTTCTTCTTCTAGTAATGCATCCGACAGAATTCTGTTAAGATCCTCAACCTGCGGTGTATCAATACTCAGAAATCATGATTATTTATTTTGTCAGATTAGATTTAGCTCAGCGCTTTTCCTAAAATAAAATTTTGTTCTGTCGTTATGTAACTGACAGATGAATATCGAGATCTTTAGAATACCATGTGACTAATTATAATTATTTGTATTCCTTTGAATTAGTGTTTTTTATTATTATTCGTGCAACAGATGCAAATTCTGACGTAATGGATCTGACAGAAAACTATTTTGACGCGATTTCTGCGGTCCGGTCCTTGAAGAGTGAACTTGTATGAAAGATATTGCAGTGATTTCTTTTCCATGTCATTATTTGACATTGTTAAGTTTATAATAGGAGACACACATTCTAAGAAATAAGTGAGCATTTTTCTAGGTTGGAAATAAACATAGATTACTACCTTTTCGGCTGATGTCTTTAGACTCCAGTAATAAAAATTGAAAAAATTTAATACTAAAATTTGTTTATTAACAATAATAAATAATGTGTAAAAAAACTGTATTTCTCGTAACAAGTACCTTATCATTAAATATAAAAACTATAAGATATATAATATAAGTACACCTGCATCTACCATTAGGCTTCTGTTTTTGTTTCACCTTTGACTTTATTCAACTTTACACAACTTTATTCAAAAACCAGTTATCCCAACTGTTTCTTACTCTTGAAGTGCTGTAAATAACCAAAAAGATATGTCACATTAGTCTGCCACTAAAATCATTTTTGATGATTTTGAACATTGAAAAGTTAAAAGTTCTGTAGAATTACTCATATATACGTAATTACTTCACAAATCATATTAAAGCACCAATCAATTTCTCTCTGGAGTTCTACCAATAAACAATTGCATATACTGATGAGGAGTTTATTTTCATTCCTCAATGTCATTATACTCGGTAAAGTTAGGATTTTCCACGAAATATTACTTTAATACCTCTCATTTTTAATACTAATCTCCCTAACATCTCGGCGAAGCGTAAAAAATCATATTTCCGAGGAGTCATGCAAAAAGGAACCTGTTTTTTTTTTGGTCCATCCCTTAGCCTCGCCTTCGCGAAGACGCGACTTATCGCGGATATGCTAGGAAACGTGCGTGAGTAGTGCATGTCGGTGTGGGTGCGCGTGCAACGTGTTTGTGTGATTCTTCCGCGTGGATGTGTGCGAGTTCGCCGGCGTGTACACGCCGCTCGGTGGCCGTGGCTATGGCCTTACACTCCCCCTCCTTACCTCCAAACCGAATCCACGTACACATACACGTTCGGTTCATACCACACACTGCGCGTCTCGAGAGTAAGAGAGAGAGAGAGAGAGTGATTGGGAGAGGGGGGGATCGAAGGTGCGAGGGAGACGGAGTGACGGATGCACCGATCGTGGCAAGCGAGAAATAGCGAGGAAGAGAGGGAGGGAGAAAGAGGGAGAGGGAGACTGTGTCGCGAGTGTCTAACCTAGGATAGTGTTTAGCCGCGACGACTAGCCTAGGCGAACCGAGAGTTTGCTCGCGTCTGGTGCGCTCAGTGCTCCGCAGCGTTCTCATCGCGGTGCTCGTAGACCTCCGCCAGTTACGCCCGGGGATTCCCCCGCAACCGAACCACCCCGCGAAATTCAAAACCACCCCCGCGAAGCGACGGGGATTCCCTCGCGACACGTTTAAGGGCCAGTGCGACCATCCGAACCGCGTTCGGTACAGTGACGTCCAGTGCAACCGTTTCTTAGGAAAAACCGTTTTTCGGCGAAGATTTTTAAGGTGGATGACAATCGGTTCCTGAGACTCGAGTGCCACTTAAAGGTGCATTTGCGCGCATCGCCGCGAGTGACGTAAGGAGCGTCCAGCATCGGCGCAACATTTCGCAACGTCGACGTCGACGAAAACATTTCGTTGTTTCGCGGTCAGTACGTTTTCGATCACTTGAGGTTACCGGAGTGGTGTACCGGGTGTATATTGTGACGGATATTTTCCGAAAAGTTTTCCGAGGATATATTGTGAGTGCGACAGCCGGTTGCGGTTGAGGTGCTAAAGTGTTCTCAAGGGATTCGAAAAAATACAAACAGAGGCCGTGACGAGGCCGATATTCTCGTTCCCGCTAGTGACAGGTAAGACGATTTTCGATGACGCGATAACAATGATGTCACTGAGACGAAGTCGGAAAAGCTCGATTATCTTTAGTTTTCGATATAAAATAGTCACACAAACGTTAAGTGAAAATAGTCGTAATTGATCAGACATCCGAAATGTATGAAACTACTTCGTTCACTTCGGTTTTATTTGTGATTAGACGTTTTTTTAAGAATTGCGCGTAACATTAAGAGATCTTAACAATCTTGATTAACTATGCACACAAAATTTTCATAAGATTTATTTATAAAATTCTGAGTACACGATTCTCATAAGATAAATAAAGCAATAAAAAGTATTTGGCAAGAGTCGCCGGGTAAAGTGGAAGGTCACGAAAATTTAATAAACGTTTGTTGCTTCGTTTCGAAAAAGCAATACGTGATGACATGATAAAAAGTATATACAATTTTTCGAGCAAAAATAAACGTAATGCCGTAACATCAAATTTTGTAAATATTGGTGCGATAATTTCATTTTGTTTATTCTGCAATTGCCGAATATCGTCGCAGGTATGCCGTCGCTTTAGTTAATCATACGAAAAATATTTTCGATTTAAACTTTTTTCCTACTAAGAATGTTTATAATAAAATGACAATTCTAAATAATAAAAATGTCTACTCCCTTAATTGGATTAAATGTGAAAAAGAAATGAGCCTCTTAAAGTGTGATTATCGAAAAGGTTCACTCCAAGGCTGAAATTTATTCGTTGCTTTGTTTGGAGCTCAAATTATCACTTCATTTAGATATTACTAGCCATTTCCGCCACTAAAACAGTTAAAGTTACACGCAATTGGACTATAACTTCACAGCATTGAAATAAATACTGGAAATGACAGAACTGAAAGGAAATCGACGTATTTATTAAATTGATGTCTCCAACGAAAGTGAAAATTGATCATGTAAAACCGATGAATGTTACTACTTAACTAAACGACCGTAAAAAGGAATTAAAGAAAATTATTCATTAATATTCAGAAATTCAAAGTGTACGTAAACAAAAAATATAAATTTCATATTTTCTTTACTTGTTACGGGAGAAAAATTCATTATATATAATTATATATAATTGTTATATGTGAATATATATTATTATATATAGATTTAAAGGTCATGATGTTTCATATATAAAGTGATTGTATATAGATTTTAAAAGTACATAACGTTCCATGTTTAACGTGATTCATATATATATGTATATACAATTATATATAATAAGACTGTTTATATATCATCCTCAAAATCCATATATAAAATGTTATATATATTATTACACAGAAGATTTTAAAGGTGCATAACGTTTCACATATAACATAATCTATATATACGTATACAATTATATATAATATATCTATAATATAATCTAAAAACGATACATAATATATCGTTTTATACAATTATATATAATTGTATACATATAAATAGAACACTTTCAATATGAAACGTTATGTACCTTCAAAATCTATATGTAATCACTTTATATATTACTTTATATAGATATATATGTAGATAAAAATATATTACAATTGTGAAATTATATATAAAATTTGATACACTCGATTTGGTTAAATATAGTTATACCTGGGTCTTATACAATGATATATATAAATGTAGATTTCGATCCTTTTATATATAATTGTATATACAACCTTGTCAATTTATATAAAAAATTAGATACATTTTTCTCCAAATTTGTACATATAATTATATATAATACATTTTCCCTGATATACGAGTAAAAAATACAAAAAAACACTATAAAATAATTAACATTTAAAAACAACATTAAAATGACAAAAAGATAATAATAAAAAAAATAAAAATTAAATACTAGAAAATAATTAAAAATAAATCTTAAGATTTTATCCAGATTCAAAATAGAAATATAATAACTAAGAAAATGGTACAATTACTTCCCGCAAACATTTGAAGCTTGTGCTTCTTATCGCGTCGTTTACAACGAAGTAAAATTCATGTCGATTTTATCGAGCTATTGTTAAAACTATCGCTAATGAATAATTTTTTATATCTATTGCCTGCAGTAGGCGAATATTACATAAAACATCGTTCTTTAATAATTTGCTTTGGATATTCAACATTGGTAATGAACTTCTATAACTTTTAAAACAAGGATTTTTTATTTTTTCATTTTTTTACTAGCTTTTAATAATATACAAAACTGAAGCAAAACTTTTGAATATTTATGATCTGTTATGCGTTTTCTGGTGTATTTATGTTCACCTGAGGAATAGTGAAATCAAATTTGTCATATTTTGAATGTTTATGCATCGATTGTCGCGGATTATTGAACTTATCTTAATAAGAATGAAAATTGTGAAAAATAGATTGTATGTAATTAAATATCATTTTAGATACAAGTTGGCATAATTGTATATAAATTTTGTATTTAAATCGACTCAATTATTTATAATATAAGTTAATCTATACCACTAATATGTATATTTTGTGTGACGTAACATACATTTTTTACTATATATATATATATATTGTTTAATATTAAATGCATATTATAAAAATTTGCCAAAATTGCTTTATTAAAATCACCGCCAAACCAAAGAAACGACTTATATTAGTTAATTATATATGATAATAATTTATTTTTATATATGGCTTTTGATCTATATCGTTATAATGTTTATATATATATGCACATACACAATCAGATCAGTTTATATATACTTATTAGACCAAATTCATATATTAAAATAAAATTTTTTCAACAGTTGTATATCATTATATATAAAATGAGCCGTTCGTTTGTGGTATATATATATTAAACGAAGCAACCGAAGCACTGTATATATAAGTGTATATACGTTATATAATTCGGTACATTTACACATTCTTATGCATATATAATTATATATAATTCTTTTATTTGGGAATTTAAATATATTAAAAATTGTATCTTCGATGAACTTTTTGATTTTTCATTAGACACGTCTTCGGCTCTCTAGAAGTTCAATTAAAATAACTTAAAAGTGAATTCAAATTGAGCGAACCACGTAAGAAATATATATAAAATCATATATAATCATATGTATATATGCCACACGCAATCTGCTTATTTTATTATTATAATGTTATATAATTAAATTAGACCAGAAACATATATCAATATATATTGATATATAACTATATATAATTGTATCAACAATTATATATGTTTATATATAATACATTTTTTCTGAAAACTCCGGTGCACTGAAAAAAATCTATCTGAAAAGTTGAACTACCGCTGGGATGTTCAAACGAAAGTAGTTAAAAGAACTCCTTTTTTAGTTAGAACTGTTGGTGTTTTGTTGGTAATTTTACTATTTTTATTTATTAATAATTAGTAGTTAAATTGACGTAAATAATTGGTGCAAATTACTCAGTATTCAGAATTACTGAAGAAATGAGTTACTACGCAAAAAATTTAATAATGCATCTACTGTATGATAAAGAGGAATCACCAGTAGCACCACTAAAAATAATTTTACTAAAAAAATACCTAAAATATCTTTTATTAAATTTCACTACTTTTTAAGTGCTCGGTGTGTTTCAATAGAGCCTCAATGAAATTTTATAAGTTGACGTTACGTCCATAAAGAAGTTGAATCTAACTAAAATGTAGTTCTACTAAAAATCAACTAAAAATCAGTTTAAAATGTATCTTTATTATATTTCATTATTGGACATTTCAACTTTAATACTTGTTTAAAACTGAGTCAATGAACTTTCAGAATTTCATTCCTCTAACTATATTTTTAGTTGATTTAACTCCTTTAGAGTCGTAAAGGCAATACAAATTCGTTGTGAACGATGTGGATTAGTTAAAAAGTAGTCCAACTTACTAAGATTTTTTTCAAGATGACATAGATGCAAGAATAACTGTATAAAATTTGATCATATCTTCTAAATTGGATCAGATTTCCTACCAACTAGTTTGATCTTCTACCTTGGTTACAATTTTCTGGAGATATTGTTCAATTTTCTCAAGATTTGCATTCAATCGAGTTTTATGAATGGATCGTTTACTACATACACGCGACGAGCGATTTCGAAGACGCGATCGTGTTTCGATATGAAGGACAATCTCAAGTCGATGCGAAATCAAGACCTTTCAGGCGTTAATAGCGTATTTTATATTTAGAAACAGAGACAAATTTATGGGTTGTGAAGGGGAAACTAGTATTGTTTACAATGTCACTGGAGCTTGTGCGAACTTGAACAATACTTTTGATTTCATACTGTTTGTACTATTGTTGAATGCAATGTAATCCATGATAACGTTGGGATTAAGTGAATAAGTGAAGTTTTTTTTTAAGAATGCACTTACTGTTTTAAGTAAGTCAAACATGAGTTTATTAAATTTAGTGACCCATTGAAAAGATCTCTGGGACATTAGAGAAATTCCTTGTTAAAAAGTTAATTAATTATTTGACCGGATTTAGGTCCAGCGTTCAATTTACGTCCTCTGCAATCTCTTGACTTCGGTCCTCTTTTTTTTCGAAAATCAGAAAATCACGAAAAATTCCATCTTTCGCAGAATCATGTTAATTCATTTTCACTGTTGGACAAATCGAAATAAAATTGTTATCAAATTTGACGTCTAAAAAGTCATAAATACCTTCTTTCTTGCAAGGCATTTCCGTGACTTAAAAATTTTAAACTAACTTAGACACTTGTAAGATGGGTGTGTTTACAGCGGAGATTTCAAATTACCCATTATCAGAAGCTACTATAGTAAAATATATGAATTTAATGGTAACTATATATTTAATTAATGTCGAAGTTCGAACCTAAAAACACTTTGTTTTCACTGAAATCCTCGTCGTTCTGTGTAAAATTTGGTTTCGGAAATATTAAAGTCTTCTCGTTACTACTGCCTTAAGTAGTAAAAGTCGTTTTAGTATCACTGAAATATATCTAATCGCAACTAATATATGAAATATTTACTTATATTTTAAGTACACTACTGATGTACTCGATATGAATCTACTTAAATCAAATAACAATTGTGTTCAGAAATTAATAAAAATGTTGAATGAACAAAAAAATTATTTTCGGTGACCAGGTGATGAGGTATATATCCCTCTTGGGATATTGTGATTTTTATTCGTGGTTTTAAAATGATCACATAATTCGGTTAAAAATGTGGTCCTAATTTATACACAGAAAAAAATGTATATTTCAGTATTCTAAAAGTCTTATATTTCAATTCTATACGTGATGAGAATAAAATTACATCAGGTTTAACCGCCCAATACCAATCTGCATTAAAACGTAATTAAAAATATTTTTTTTCTTGTAATTAAAAAATCTCAAAAATAAAAGTCATCGAGAGCATATTGCAATTTTATGTAATTGAATGTCATACGTTGTATGCAGAATAGGAGACACAATTTAAAATCAGTACAGGACATTTTTTCAAAGTTTTTTATGATGCTGATTTTATTTAACATTGTAGGAAAATGCCCAACTCCACGACCTCCATACGTTCTGAACAATGCTAACGCGGTGCTGGCGGTTGTCACTGATGAAGGCGAAACTGTTGACATTGATATCTATACACGAATATATTTGAAATCAAACACGACTTGAAAATATTATTACACAAGATTAACCAACAATTTTTCGTAATTTATGTATAAAAAATGGTTTCAACTGTTGTTTAGGATACTATTATTAAAAGTTTCTTCACTAACCAAATACGCCATTTTTTGGTACTGACTAAATTAAAATCAAAACCATTCTGAGCAATAAAAAAGAAAAGTTTTCAAAGAAACATTCATTCAATGAATTCGAATTTCAGAGTAAACAGTTGTTAATGTACGTTTTTGTGTACGTTTTTAATTACTTCTCTGCATTAGTCTTTAGTGTCATTTCACTAGCTTTTAAAGAAACTGCAAAAGCATAATCTTATCACAAATATCCATAATATACCACTAACAGAATCTAGATTTTTTAAAAATAATTTTAAAAAATTTAAATAAAAACAAATAATTTCAATAATTTAATATTAATTTTTTAAAAATAAATTGACGATCAATTTGAAACAACAAAAAATATTGCTAATAAGTCTTTTTATTGTAAATTTTAAGTCTAAGAATACCAGGACAAAATTTTGATTCTTTTGTCAATCATTTTATGCAGTTTCTAAATTCGTTTATTGAATTTTGCATACATGTTACCCCATTAACTCCGAAATTGACAGTTTTTTATAGCAATTTCTATGAAGTATTTCGTATCAAAATCGAAGTTTCAACATTTTGAAAAATGCATATCCTACTGCTTCAGAGGTTGCTCTTGACGGTTCCGTGGTCAAAATTTAGTTTCGGTCATCAGGAATATACTGAACATTTTTAGATTTTTCTAATAATATTTTGAGAAAATGTTTTCTAAATTTATTTAAAATTTCCAATGCAGTTACGGAAATTTTGGGTACATTCTTGATGAATTCTAAGCATTTTTTGTTGTTTTTCCAAAAATCGATAGTTTTCGAAGGAAAAAAAAACCTTAAGTTACAATATTTGTAATTTTTCGGCAATTGTTTTTCAAATTTAGTGCCATATTGGAATTCCTCATGGCAAAAACTCAATTCTGACGTCGGAATCTTGAAGAACAACCTGGAAAATAGTAGAAAATGAATCTTTCAATGCATGTCTGCTTCGATTTAGATGCCAAATGCTAAAAAGTAAAAAAAAAATGCCCACTTCGGCGTTAATGGATTAATTCAAATAAAATTCATTGAAAAGATCTTATAAAATAATATTTTTTCTTGCATGGAAATATACTTCAGAAGATAAAAAAATGAAGAAAATAAAATATAAGTTTACAGCTTAGTAAAACAAAAAGTATAAAAAGAAAGGAAAACTTCTTGTAATAGAAAACATTTCAAATCTCATCCGAAAAGCGTGACGATACATACGATGATAATTAAATTTATATTCATGAATTCTGTTTTAAAGTTTACATTTTGCTAATAATTTCTTGCTTGAAGGCAGTTTTGATTGTCGAATATTTACAATGTGTTATTAACTGATATATGTATCGTGAACACAAATTATGGATAATCATTCATTTGTAAATATTTTAAAAACTTTTTAGAATGTTGCAGAAAACTTAAATCAAGCAATATTTAAATGCGTACAAAAAAGTGATTAAAAAATAAAAATCGTAAAAATGTTTAGTTGAAAATTAAAAATATTTAATTATTTTTACTTTGTGCATATTGATGATTGTGAAATGCGGATAATACTGTTGATATAGCGACTACATTAAAAATTAACACTAAAGAATTACTAATATGTCTACGTATCGCATGAAAAAAACAATTTATAATAACGAAACTAACCGATCTAGTAATTGAATTTAATTCATAATTAACATAAAATCATTTCAATGTACCAAAAATTTAATTGTTTACTATAAAAATTCGTTCTAGTTAATTATTCGTTTATTAATAGATTATTAAATTAAGTTTCATCTGTAAACTGTATAAATAAATAGTTTTAATTTAAAATATGATTTTTAAACACGTTTACAACACTGGAATAACTTAAAAAAAAATCTTTAAACAAAACCCAAAATATCAATTCTATGCAATTTGATTCTTCACTTTCAATTTTTATTAATTTAATATTTGATTTAGTAAAAATTCATACCGTTTAGTAGTCCCTCGATGAAAGTAAGGTTAAATTCACTTATATAGTAACAACACATAAAAACGAAATAAATAATAATAATCTTAGTAGAAAGAAACAAAACTATATAAGTATACAGTTAAACTCGATTATTAATTTTCATTAATATTCCATAAACGTCCATAATTAAATTAAGCAAGTACCACTTTTCTTAACATCTACGATAAAATACTATAAAATGATAGAAATTATGTACTATAAACGTTATAAAATCGTACACTTTATATTTGTCATTTCACTATGTGATTTAAGAACCACACTCGAGTGCTCGCAATTGATGTTCGTATCGATACATGTGTAGTAATGGAAAGTTTAGAAAGGCTTCAAATAAATGTGAGGAGAAACAGAATATATTTTTATGCATTATCTGCTGTTGATTTATCTCAGACTAATATTTCAAGTACTTGCTTGTGCCTAAATTAAAATTATCGCGTATAAATTTCTTAATTTCGTACCGTGAAATTTTATTCGAGATTTGATGCATCGAACAACTTCTAAGTGATTTGTTTGAAAATTAATTAATCAGTGTTGAGCTTTTATTATCCTTCCTAATCATGAAATCCTTTGTGACTTAAGTAGTAACTTTCATTTATTATCAGTAATATTACATTGTATACGTATTTCCAATTAGTGCAACAGAAACTTCGGATTTCGTTTCATGACTGAAATAAAAATAATTAATATATAAGCTGGTATTATCGCATTTGAATTTTAATTATTTTGTTAAATTCTGTTTATCATTTTCAAAGATTCGTATCTAAAAAGATTCGTACTCTAACTTATACATCGTTTGTCCACGTGGAGATTATTCATATGAGCCATTTAAATCTTTAACAGAAATATATAAAATATAACAAAAATTTATTGTACTTTAGTCATAAAAAATGAACATGCTCTTTAATATCCTAGGATGAAAATTCACCCTTTCGCCAGAGTTGCTCAATTTCCACTTCAAGAAATTTAGAGTGTAATAGAAACGTCGCTACATAAGAAACTAACAATGCTACGTATATAAAATATTTAATAACATGTCAACGATTTGAGATAGAAATAGAATATAGGAAATCATACAAAAAAATTTAAGTAATATAAATGTAATATGGCAGTATTTCTATCTACCACAGATATTCATTTATGAAAACAATGAATTAGAATTCAATATAATCACATTCAACCATGTTTAATTCATATATCATTTCCCCAGTATACTCAAGTGTGCTTAAATTGCAGAATATAAAAACTTGCAGTAATCCATGATTATTTCCAGCCATGTATGAAATCAAGCACCTTTTATATTTATTATATGGTTATGTAAAATCTAATCGAAAAAAATCGAATTTTATATCTGCAAAATCGTTTATATCTATACGGAAAATGAATGTAATTTCCAACGAATTTGATTATTTTGATAAAAGAAGGTACATTATTACAATACGGTTTATTTTAATTACTTACGGTTATATTTCACCGTAAAAAAACTGTTAAAAACATCAAAAAATGCTGCAAAATTACATGGAGAGAAATTGTATAACAATTTTACAATTCTGACTATAGTACTGCGAGGACAGACCTAAAATTACGTCAATATTATTATTTTACTAAACATTCCTATTCGAATAGAAAACTTTACTATTTACTAGAAAATATAGGAATATTTACTAAAATAATGGTAAATATTAACATAATTGCAAGTGCTCGGAGACCTAGTTAGAAGAGTAAAAATTATAAAATTTCTCTCAGTGCACAAAGACATTGAAAAATGACTACAAAATGTTGTCGGTTTATAGCAAAATATATCAACACAAATATGTAATTTTGCGATATTTTTATAATATAACAGTATTTGTAAAATAGAAAATTTCATACAGTAGCAGTGTTATTTGACAAAAGAGCTAAATAGTTTTTAAACAAATTTCTAGACTGATTTCAATCAATCTATTTCTTTTCATATAAACAAAGGTGTAGGAAAACTGTTAGGTGTGTCAAACTATTCGTAATAATATTAATGCATAATTATAGTTTGTATATACAAAATAAGTAAAGTCCTAATCACAAGACAAAACTGCAAGAATCTCTAATGAGAAACAATTGTTTCATTTGCTTCATCTTGGATGACGATTTAAAAACAGATCGTTATATTATGACAATTTTACATCATTTTTTTATTAAAAATACCAAACTAACTTTTACTATCACTGATATAAAAATACTCCTATAATGCTTATAAGGCAGGAAAAAGCAACTCATCTTATTAGCAAGTTTAGTTTAGGAGCGATACCTTATAAATACAGCTAAAATATATAAAAAATAGTTAAATATATACAAAATAAAAATGATGGAAAATGGTGAAACTTATAAAAATAAAAAATAGCACTTGCAAGTACACACCTAGATAGAAAAATTTTTTTGAAATTGTACCATCCGAGAATCTAATTTGGAGGCAATATTTGTTATTATTTCTTGAAAATGATAGGATACTTTGTTTACGTTTACTATTTGCAAACATTACTTTTCAAATAACGAAAATTTGTGTAGTTGTAAATTGTTAGAAACCAAGAAAATTGTTTTTAGCTTATCTCATTTTGCTTTTATTTTACACAGATTGAATTATTTTTCTTCTTTTTTATGAGATATTACTGTTTAAAATTTTCAATATGGACCATTTTAAACGTTGATTCACTCAAATCCAACAAAAATTGATGAATTTAATTTTATATCGAGTCCAGTTAAATTTAAGACATTGAACTATAACAACTTTGGTTGCATATTTCGAATCTTTGTAATATTGTTATTAAAAATTTCTAACAAATCTCATGACTTATATCAGATTTGTAATTGTAAATGTCTGCATAACGAAAGAGATTGATGGGCAGTTTATAGTTTAAATAACCATAAATACTTCTTTCACGACAATTCGCGTCTTAAATGTGCAAAAATGTTGACATGAAGTTTGACAGTACTTTTTAGTGTTAAAATGCAACGAAAAACACGTTGTATTAGATGGTTTTGTCTCAAACTCCGCTCTTTCGAGTGGCGTATCGAAAAATACTGCAAATTCAGTAAAAGAAACATTACACGTGGTTAATAAATAAAAAATACCATTTTGCAAGGATTCGTTTTCACTTATCGTTTGTTTTATAATTTTTCGGATTAACATATCTTAGACAGATATAAATAACTTATCAAAAATGTCTTGGCTTCAATGTGGTGAAGCCTATTTTCAACAAATTCAATGGCGGTCCCCAAAATGATGTTCAAAATGAAAATTTGTTTGAAAAATGTCAGGATTCCCTAATTCTAAAACATTCACCTTTTTCAAATAAATGCTAAGAATGAAAAATTCTTAGACGTCAATGAGGGAATATTCAGATTTTGTTTGACGAAAATATGTAAAATTTTCCGAAGAATTAAAAAAAAAAATTCACAATTTTTATAAAAGTTGCTACCTTCAAAAAAAAAACAAAAAAATTGTATAAATATATATATATACACATTTGGCCCTTAATAGGTTAAACATCTAAAACACTAATTATTTAAGAAACATGATTTTAAAAAAAACTACATATTGAAAGGCATATCAATTATAAATTACTATTAATAATAATATATTTTGAAAATTTGAAAAACAAATAAGACCCATCAAGACGTTTATTCAAAATAGCCCCTTCTGAAATCATAAAATCGGTCAAAAAGTTTAAAAAAAGATTATTTTTGAATTAACTCTTATTTTGCCTAAACTTTAGTAGAAACAAGAGACGTACACGAAGTATGCGAAAAATCGAACATTAAGAATTTTCTGATTTTAAGTACATAAATTCGCAAACAAAAAAACAAAAATCTCTTATCTCCCCATGTGCCCCATCTGCATTCGGAGTCTGCGAACGCGTTGCTATTCGCATTCTCGTGTAGCTAGTACGAAAGCCAATAACGCGGATATAAGTATAGTAGGCGCGTACTATAAATGTATTAGCCTACACGCAGAGACATACGCGGCAGAAATAAGACCCGACTATACTTAATAATGTATTTCGAGCCTAGGCCAGCCTTCGTACGTCAAATACATCGGATTCTCCTCTTCCTTTCTTGCTTACTAACAGCAATCGGTTAACTTGGGTTCGGTTAGCTTCGACACTGCAACCACCGGTCCATCTTCCTTTATTTACCTAACGTCTATTTATCCGCAAACGTCACTCTCGTACCGTCTCTTTCGGTTTCGGCTACGTGGCGGCCTTAGGTAGACCCAGGGTCGGGGGCCAAAACCGTCCACAATATTCGATATTGCGAACGGTTGCAATGGCTTCTCAATGAAAGCGATAACGCACGCAATAAGGGCCCCCTAGCCTCGCATTAATGACGCCAGCAATGTCACTCACCACCTGTACTCTCGACCATGCGTCACCTTTTTTATAGTCGAATTGTTCTATATTTGTTTGGAATCGAATCGACCATTTTGTTCCCATCTGCGGGTTTTGGACGTAAACAGTCGTTGAAATGATTAAATTTTGTGCATTTCGACTATCCAAATTATGGATGTAGAGTCATGAAACCTTATATACTTTTACTATGTTATAGAAACGTTTGTTTGCAATTAGTATGTAAATTAGGTTGGTAAAACCAAATCGTTCGGTTGCATCGGCTTTTGATGAGCACAAGAGTATTTACCAATTATTTCGGGTGCACCTCAAAAACCCAGACATTTGAAAAAACAGAGATTCAAAAACCAAACATTTCAAAATGCAGACATATCTAAGTCTGTTTTTTGACATGTCTGTGTTTTTAAATATCTGTTTTTTTAATGTCGAGTTTTTGAAGTGCCTATTTTGTGATTGGTCGGATTTTTTAGGTGCACCCATTTTTTCTTCTACTGCTCTAAGCAACTGTCCACGTGACAAAAATGATAATTTTTTAATCAAAGTAGTTTGGTTGACGTACACAAGAAGAAGCAAATAGTTAATCGAACCATTTCATAAAGGTAGAACAGGATTGTCATGTAGAAAATATTTAATTTGACTATTTGTCTAACTTGGTTCTACCATGAACAAATTAAACAAGTAATAAAAACTTCCCACGGCATAAAATGGTTGAATCGCATTATTACTCAAACCTCTTTTAAGAATAACAGGAAAAATGTTTCACCTACAGAAAGAATCCTAGAAATTCACTACAAAAAAATGGTGCGCAAAAAACAGCTAAAAAAAGAATGGGACCAAATTAACAAAAAAATGCAAAGCATTACCAACCGAAATCGAACAAAACCGAAAGTGAAAAATAATGGCGAATATATCGAGCGGAAACGATTTGCGTTGTGTAATCGATAGAAAGGATTCTCGAGTGCGACACGCGCGTGCAGAGTTTGGGACGAGCGGAGGCGCCGAAACGAGATTTCGTCTCGCAAATTCAAGGCTTCGACCCAATTCGGGTTCACAGACCCGTTGGACCAGAGAGGATAGGTCACAACTGGTCAGATAGTCATGTTGGCACTCTTAAGGTTATTTACTTTTACCGAGCGACCGGCTCAAGGCGAGGATCGCCTCATCGACCGATTATGAAATTTTGCGAATGCCACTTTTTGCACAACATTTTTGCCTAATATGCTCGCAGAAATTTCGACAATTAACATTTTTCTCCAACTGTACATTTCTACATTCAACAAAAAAGTTTAGTCTTAATGTAGGTATTGCTAAGTATATATAAATCTATGCCAAATTATATTTTATTTGAAATGAGTTGATGACTTACTTTTATTATGGTGGAACCAAGTTTTTTTTACTATATATTATTAAGATTGTACTATTATCTTATCCGACAATCCCCGTCTTAAATTATACATGTGTCTCGTTCGACGTTTAATAGTCTTTCCGCCCCCCCCCCCTTCCACCCCCTTCAAATCGTTTTGTTACACTTCGTGAACCTCCACTATAATATTCGGCAAGGATCGGCAAACTTCGGTTACATATGGACGTACGCGAACATACGAAACCAAGGAAGTGGGGATATAGATAATCTTTCGCCTTTTTAAAACAACGGAGTAACTTAAACATTTCTTGAAAACATTTCATGAAAACGAGGGGAAGTCAAACTATTATAGTTAAATAGTGCACAACTATAGATAAAATGAATTACTTTTATTTCAACGGATATACGTCATATACATATAATGTTGGTGTTCAATGCAAAATTTGGAAAATTCCCAAAACTATGATCAGAAATAGGAGAGAATAAATCAAGATAAATTATGTTTAATTTATTCTACATCTTAGTTTATATATTAATATCTGACAAATTGTACAATGTTTAAATCCTAGATAGAACTATATTTGGCATAACAATTTCAATATCGAGCGTCAACGTAATAAGCGAGAGACCCGAGTTCGATCCTTTCGCGGGGTGTTTTTCTTAGAATTATTTGTAAGTTTTAAAATATAAAATTCATATAAGATATAAACAAATCTGGTTACAATGTAAATAATACAAAGATCAAATTAATTTATAAATAAATTAGGATGCAATAATTCAACCATTTTCTTACTTTTTTTTAAATGTTTTTTTTTCTCAAATATGTTATATACGAATTTCCATATACGTTTTATACTTATGAATTCAGTATGTGTATAATAAACCTGTAGTTTACGTTTAAAAAGTGGTGTATCAATATGTTTTTAAAATAGCCATGCAAACAGAAATTATATGCGTAACTTATATTCGTTTTTATCCCAGGTTTATACGATCAATTTATATCAGAATTAGACATTTATTAAACAATCCAATTCTTATTGTGCTTTTTTAGATGTCCCAGGTATTTTCTTAAATTTAAATGAAATGCAATCTTATGAAGCAGTTTAGGATTCTAATATTGCAATAATTGTTATATCGATATAGTCAAAATTGTAAACACAAACAGATTGCATTTCTTTCTATAATTTATAATTTTTTGTTAATAAATTGTTTTCATGAGATTTTTGGTTTGATATTGTCTATCAAACAACATCTTAACTATTTTTCACCAATTACCCTGTGAAAATTAAATGTCAAAACATGCACGACTGAACATAATAAATTTATATTTCATAATACTTGAAACACAAGTAATTTTAGTAATGTTTAACTTATTCTTATATCTAATAAATATTGATAAATTATGTGTGAAATTGTTTCTGCAATGATATTTTCTCTTGAATGTCGACACAGATCAATCTCAAAATTGTAACTTCTATTGTTTCAAAGTTATCATAAAGCGATAACTTAAAGCGTCACTGATAAGTGGATTTTAACGCGAGGCGTTTCTTGTTCAGGAAATAAAACCGTGGAGCCCTTAAGTGGGTTTAAAGGTCACCGATTAGCGTATGACCCAGATAGTGTACCGAGTTGCACTGACGGTGCATTCCGTGTATCCGACAAGTCTGCGACAATTTTATTCTCTCACACGAAACTGCAATCCCCGCTTAAAGGTCGCGGCCATTTAAAGACTGATGATTTACGACTTTAAAAAAAATGTTACGTCTTTCGAGCCCGTGATCAATTTGTTTCGCGATTTGCTCCATCGTGTTTAAGAATCTGTTTGCCGTTGGTAATTCGTGAATTAATTATGAAACTGTGATTTAGTATTTATTTTATTTAACTCTGGTCGTACGCGAGTGATTTATGCCGGCATTGAGTGTTTTATCGGCATCTTTTTGTATTCGGTTTAGAGGTTGACGTGATTGAAAATCGCGATTGTGTTTGGTATTTGATGAAAATTAATTAATCCGTTGTACTAAAATAAATTGTCAATTTCTGATATTGGTTAGTCAATTTAAAATCCTTTTATCTATATTTTAGTTTATATGACAAACTCAATAATAATTTTAAACAATAATTAAAAGATTGTAAACCTTTGGAAAATGCATTAAAAAATGTATTTGTTCACATTACAATGCACATAAATGTCAATACTTAAATGAAACCCTGCGACATTTTTGACCCTAGAAAAAAAACGTGCTTCTTATCTCAAATAAAAAAGGTTAAATAATAACCATTAATTAATGGCTTAGATTAATGATATTGTCAATTTCAATATAAAAAAAATTAATTTATAATATTACTTTTTACTAAACAAAGTTTTACTTGTAAGAAAAGTATTTTTTTAATTTGTTTAACATACACATTTTCATGTGATTTTAATGATTTTACCTTAAAAATTTTATTTTATTTGTGTGATGAAAACGAGTCTTTCGAAAAGAGTACAAAAACTGTTAAGAATAGCAATACTTTTATATTGCAAATAAAATTTTGCAATTTGCAATATTTCGCGTAAACTGATGAAATTGATTTTTACTGACCTTCAATGTATTTGAAGACATATTTTTACCGACGTCTAGCTACACGGTCTGTTTACTCAACTACCCGTTAGGTAAATATTTAGTTCCACGGTCTTAATAAGAACTTGGTTCTACTAATTCGCACCTGAAAATCCGTTTTCCGCACGTATTTCCGCGAAGTTTAATTATTTATTTGTCAGACGCATGGTCACAGTGCTGAAAATTGAAATTCTTTGATTATAGTTAATTAAATTGCGTAACAATAACACTATAACTTTTCATTAATAATTAGGTATTATAGTAAAGCAAAATGCTACTGATTGTTTCAAATTCCTCAATGTAAGGTGATACTTAAAATGTTGGGAATCCTAATCACTAATTTACTTTTATGGCATATTACCTAACAAGGGTGTAAAGATTACTTTAAGCTCGGAAGAACTGCACGTACGAGGCACCGCAAATCAAGTAATGTATAAAATTCTCTCTCATGCGTAATAGTTTCGTAATTACGTGTATAAAAGGAGCGCGCAAAGTACAACTTTACACACGACCGTTCATTTTACGAATTTCGTCGCTGGAGTGCGTAAAAGTTTACTTTAATAATATAAGTAATAGGCATCAAAAGCACTTTATACACGAACTTAACGTATGCAATTGCAAAATCAATGTTATTTATACAGAGTGCGTAAAGTGCGGCTTTACGTATCTTTGACATTTTTTAAATGCACTTTTTTTATTGTGTAGGTAACATATGTGCACAAATTTTACGCATACCAATTAAAAGAGTGATGTTCGAAACTAGAGCGCGAGAATTCGACTTACCCTCCGCCCTTATATATCTAATCTCACGTTAAAATGCGGCGCGTAAAGTTTAACTTTACTCACTCGTATGAAAAACTGCCATTACTCACACCTACATAAAAAAAATACTGTTAGACACATATGCGAAAATGTTTTTTGTACCAGTGTGAATGCGCAACCTCGGCCCGCAACCTTCACGATTATAGAAGAGTATATTATGTAACAAGGGCGCAATTGCCGATCTTCGACGAGTGCGAAGTTTATTTCACGAGCGAAGAGAGGGTGACACTCACGCTATTCGGAGATCGATATTTCACCAGTGTTACGTACCATATTTTTTAATACGATGCATGGGGCTCGATAATTTGCGCCCAAATATTTTACTGCAGGGCGCAAAATTGAGTTCTACTCCCGGAGTGTTGAAAAAAAAGTTTTACGCGGTTGTTTCGAAAATCTTAAATAATTTATAACAAGACTAACACTTCTTTTGCAGGGCCACCCAGATATCATTTATGGTAGCGTCTTTTTTTTATGTCAAAGCGACGTTGCTGTGCAGTCACCAAGACGTCATACATCCGTCATAAATGACATGTCTTTTTGCAGGCGGCGTAAAAACGTCTAGGGCACGGTTAAGACGTCCGAAAAAAAACATGTCATTTATGACGTCTTGGTGACGGCACGGCAACATCGTTTTGACATAAAAAAAGACGCTACCATAAATTCTATCTGGGTATGTAGTTAATAAAAACAATTGCTCCCAAAATTGATACGGGACCAGATTTAGCTTCAAAAACTAACATGGGACCAGATTTTGTCGCAGACGTTAAATTATTTAACCATTTCAATTATTTTCAGAGTAAAAATAGAGGAGATGTTTTGTAGTTAGTAAGTGTAACAGTAATCGAGGATAATTTTGTATATGTAGGAGAAATGTTGGGTATCAGAATTAAAGGCCCTTATTACTGGTGTTGTGGGATCCCCGTATAAACGATGCGACGTCCGCTGGGTTCAACACGTGACGCCACTGCCGCCGGATAAAATGACGCAAGACGGCGCTTGTCGGATACCCGAGCCAGTACTGGTGTGCGATGCGGCAATAGTTGCCTGATGCGCTCCCCCGGTTGGTTCCTGATTCTCAGTTACTACCTTCGAGGTTATTCCTACCTTGCGGCCCTTTCCCTGCCAAACACGAATCCCAGAAATATTTTTCATATTTTTTTGCAAGTTGCTTTTTTCACACGCCAAAATACATTGTAACCTTTTGCCTTCTGGTTCATTTTTTCTTGGTGCCTGTAATTTGCATTTTTCGTACGTTTTTACGTAATTATACTATTTTCTTACGAATCATTATATACATTCATTATTGAAGGAAATTGAAATGTTTTCTTTGCATTCTGCAAATTGTTATTAAATGCAGAAAATTTGTGTTTGACTGGGTTAATTACTGCGGTCGCCCCCCCCCCCTCATTACTTCGGTTTCTGTTACTTTGTTCATAGTACTATAAAATGTTAGTTATATATGTTCGTGTTAATAACGAAATAAATCGGGCTTTCTTTAAGGACACACTTTTTCATTTTCAAGTTCATAACATGGACTAAATTTAAAATGAAATTAAAAGGTTTATGATTTCGAGACCAATGAAAAAGTGAAAGGTCAAGTTTCACCCAATAAATTCTTTGATTGAATAAAACAAAGATTCATTATATTGAATCGCAGGAGATTGAATGAAATAAAGTATGAAAATTGTAAATTAAAAAAACAACCTTTCACTTTCTTTTATGAACATATGTTTAAAATATTTCTGTGTTAACTATACTAATGCCTACACTTTCTTGACATACAAGTCCATCTCCATAGCAAAGTTAAAGAAAACATTAATTTAAAATATTCCTTAAAAATTAAAAAAGCAGAAAATGAGATAGTGAAAGTCGACCACTGAGGGGTGGAATTCTAACCCAGCTGTCGCTTTGCGAATAATAATCTATTATATAATTTGTACAAAAATAATTATATATTAAATTCTATTCTTTACCAATTAAAAAGTGAGAAATAATTATAAAAACCAAATTCAGTACTAAATGGTTTGAAGTATATAGAAGAGGTGAAGGTCGAATTATTTAAATTCTGAATATTTTTATTTTAATAAATCGCGAGAGTATAGCCGAGTGCAGCTAAGCTTTTATATGGATTTTAATTTTCGCACGAACATAATTAGTTTAGTCTCAAATATAAACAAACATATTTTTAACTGCAGATATTAATATTTAAATATAAATACTTCCCTAATGCACTGAATTAGAATATTATTTATTTCCCTACCTACTAAGAATTATGTTAATTTGTTTACAAAATATAGCAGTATTCTAAATCGATGGCTACTGGGAAAAATGCTGGGAAAAATCTTTTATCGCCCCCTTACCTTACAGAGTATTAAAAAAGATATGTATTATAAACTGAATTCAATATTATGCTTTTGAGAGAATATTGAAACGGTGAAGGTCAATTTATTTAACCACGGAATTGTAATATTTTACTAAATTATTGGGGTTACAATGCTTTTGAACAAATTTCACAATATTTTCAATATTATCGGATCATATCTAAGTATAAATGAGTTATTATTCTTCAATATAATACATGAAAATCTAATTTATTTTGGTAATTACAAAACAATATTTTAATGTTTTTGTGAATATCAAATATTTTCTCAATCTGCGGCTGTGTAGAGCAAAATTATAACTGTTTTCCATCCCCCTCTCCAGTACAAAACATTCAGGAAATGTTGAATTTTAAACTAAATCCAAAATTATACTACAAGAAAAATTTTTGAAAGGTGAAGGGCCGGTTATTTAATGAATTGTGGCATTTAGAAACCTTATGAACAGAACCTTGTCCGACGATGAGGCTATAAAATAATTTCAGCATTAATAAATTTCATTCAAACTTTAAGCAGAGATGGTATAAATCTTTACTTCTCGAGGACAAATTAAACTATGCGCTATTTTTGTATAACTAAAAAAAGAACAAAATTTTTTAAATCTTTTAATAAATTGTACAATCTTTATATACAATAAAATTTGTTCGTGTGATTGTAAATAACTGTGTTCGTTGTAATGGAAGTGTGTGGATCTTATCAAAAATCAATTCAAAATGGATTATCGTCCTACAGTCTCTGCCAATAGGAGCAACGTCATGTGCCGCGCAATAGCGGAAGGCTGCGAGTTAGAAGGCCGCTGCACCAATGCTACATACTCAGGCGACGTAACTCATCCGCGCAATGTCTCTCACTCTCTCTTACTGTCTCTTTTTCTCTCGTTGCAAACCTCGACGTTGGCATCGGTTATATTGCTAGCTCGCATTGAAAAAAGGTCGTTCGCTTTCAGTCTCTCTTCCAGCTTCGTATGATTGATGGAATTTGTCTCCTCCAGAAAAACAATTCCACGTTGGAATCATAATGTTTCACGTAAAAAAATAATTTCCCCCTCGATGACGGAACTTTCAATAATGTGGTTTTTCTTGGTAATAAAATTAAATGCACCATTAGCGATAAATATCGCTTAAACTTTCATAAATAAGAAGAAACTAGCTAAACGCAGAAATCTTGTAGAATAATATTGCAAAGGGTTATTTGTAAACAAAAAATTCAGTCTAACAATAATCACATGTAAGTCTTTAAACGAAAATACTCAACGACTTGTCAAAACTTACTTAAAAAGCGTACTTAACAGCATTACACATATCCCATTACAGTTTCAAGATTTATATTCCTAGAAAGATGAAACATTATTACTAAAAATTACTACTAAGAAAATCGGGGAAATGGATTCGAAAATGTTAGATTGTACTTAATTATATATGATGGTACTTGGAAATAGCTATATACTCTTCTTTATTATCATCTTCAATGTAAAGATTACGATGTAAGAAGGATACCGATACAAAATTTTCCAAACTGAAATGTTTTTTAAATATATTATGAGAACGTTTATTATATTTATTATAAAACAAAAATAACGTAGTAAATATAATGTTTTAATACATTATTACTTTGGAACTATGGAAATAAAAAAATCACAAATTATATTTGCCGTACCAGAACCCCCTATTACTACTTAAAACTACGCCCTTCACCTTTTCTATATTTTACAGAGGAGATGGGGCACTATTTACGAAAGCAATCGGATTAATAAACAAAAGTATAAAAATTAATTAAATTTGCATTTCTTTTTCTTGTATCCAACGAGAAAATATTATATTTCAGAATAAAATGAAACGAACTTAACATAAGATAATGCCTGTAAAATCATGAAAAATGGAAAACTGGTAGATTAAACTACTCGGGCATTAAATCACTGGTTATAATGATTCTTTCCGTACGTAAGTGTGGTTCGACGCGTTTTATCTAAGGTTAATTACCGATTTCCAAACGCGTCACGTCATTGCGACTCTATGCAAGAATTTCTATTGCCATCTCGATCCACTTCGTGACTTTGGGAATTCGCGAGATTTATGGAAGGCTACTTACATACGTACACGAGCCTTCAATGCCACGACGTTGAGAATGAAAGAGGTAAAATCTGAACGATTCATAAGGTAACAATGGGACGCGGTAATATTATTTTGTTAAATTTAAAGATCAATTGTTTGTTTGGTATAAATTTCGTTATAAATATGTTTAATTAAAATATGTAACATCATTAAACAAAATATTTCCCGTATGCAGTCGAAAATGAAATAAAACCTTCTCCATTTTAAAGTATCTCAAAAATTAAAAACTGTTTATCGTGCGATGTAGAATGCGTAAAAAAAGTGAAGGTCGATATTTCCGATCTCTGAAGTATGAAATTTAGTTGTTTAAGTCGTATCCATAAAAAATAAAACTCGAAAAAGCTATGAAAAAGAACTAATTAAAAAAATTCTAGCTGTAATTAGTAATTAACTGAATTTATCTCTAAAACAGTGCATAATCGAAAGAAACACGAATGTACGACGGTGTAAAAAGTGTAGCAATCTTCGACGTATGAAACTTTCGCTCGCGAGATATACCCATAAGTAAATAGCTCTTGCGCATCGCGTGTACGAAAATAACTTCCGGAAGGAAAATTCTCTTGGGAAAATATACACACACGTACGCTCACTTTTTCTCTTTTCCTCTCGAGCGACCAAGCCGCTGAACTCGGCGATGGTGCCGTCCCTCACCCGGAAAACGTCTGCCTTTTCCTTTCCTCTGGTCTGGTGGGGCGCGTACTTACTATATGTGGGTATCGATACGCTTGTACACGGGAGGCTCGTGACATTGGCATACGGAATATACGGCTGATTATACAACAAGACACGAAGAGAAGACGTTGCTGATGGAAAAGAATCAGAAAGTGCAGGAAAGAGACGAGATGGAGATCTTCGCCTTGCCCGGGGCACTACGCAAGGCCCTTCTTCTTTCCCGAAGGCCCAACATGACTCAATCCTATTACACGATTGTGTGTAATTGTTGTTGCCGCCATTGGATCCCTGACGGGATACTGCAAAAATAATTTTCGGTGTTTTCACTTCCGCTTGAAAATCCTTTTCCCGTAAGAAAGCCTAAATGATAACATGTATCACAGGTCTATCGGTAATTTGATGTATTGCTTATTTATTTCAATTAAAAGTAGTCGAACTATATTTAGTATCTGATTACTAGTGATTTAATTATAGTGGTTTATTTATAGCTGACCCCCTAAGTCTATTTAAAGACATTGCAATAACAGGTCATTCACGAATATTTTATATTTTAATGATCTTTTATACTACTTCGTGCTTAATATTTTTTTTAAATATGTGTGTACATTGATTAGCAATCCCATGCATATTTATAATATCTCTTACATTTTTCATAATCGAAATTTATTCTGCCTAATTCTGAGCCGTTGTTAGTTAATCCTATTATAACTTTATGTTTGTTATTTACGTTTCCCGTAGTACTTACTTACCCCGGTAGATGTAGCCGGAATCCATAAATGAAATAATGTAATATTCACTTAGATACTGAATGTTCATTATCCCACCAAAGAAAAATCGAGAGTTACCATGCAAAGTGATTTATTCGTATATTACTAATATGTATCAAATCGTGACCTGTAGTGATGAATTGTATCGTAGAGGAATAAAAGAAGTTGTGCCAAGCATATTTCTTTAAGTTTAACAAGAAAAAAATATGACAAATTATTTCAAAAACCTACAAATATAACTTCAAAAAAACATTTTTGTAAATTAATACAGCTAGATATTTTCAAAAATTATAATACACTCGTTTTCACCAATAGAGTCCGAAAATTTTATAAAAATTCGGCTCTACTGAAAGACCCCCTCTCCATTTCTAAGTGCATAGAAGACACTAAATTTACATCTAACATAATTGCCTTACGTTTTGGGGAGCAAAGATAAAGTGAAGGGTAAATTGTCCCCTTAAGGATTCCAATTTTTAGGAATCCAGAAATGATGGAAAAACGAGAATTAAAAAAATCATGATGAAAGTGGTATGTAAATTTTAAGAGAAATTGGCTAATAGCTAAAAAAATAGTAAATATCGTTGATGTAAATTATTGATAGGTAGTAAGAACCATTTGTTTTTGAGATAATTGAGAATTTATGAAAATAACGGGTTATATCTTAAAGTTCTATTAACAAAAAATTTCAATCATGATTAGCTACAAGAGAGACTGAGGGACCAAAACAGAATGTAGACATTTTTTGTATGTTTAAACTTGTCCAAAGATGACCCGAACCTAGGGTTGAAACGTTATTCTTAATAAATAAACATTTTCAATTTATAAATATTCCGTAGAATTATAAAAATAATAACTAATTGTCATCCACTATCCGCTTTAATCTATTTTTTTAATTCACGTGTCCATAAAGTAGATACTTTACGGACCCCTTTTAGAAAAAATAGTGTTCGTTCCTTGGCTGTATGATTTTACGGCCTCATTTAGAGGTTGTGAGATCTTCGTGGCCGGCATCGAAATCTTCACTCGGTCCGTAAAATTCAACTTTACTACCTAGGACCGAAAAGTACTATTATTTTGAATTCTTCATTTTATCTGGACAGAAACTTCAGTACTCATATTGCTTATTTTTTATTAGATAAAAATATATCGTTGCTATCTTAAACCATACGAGTTTAGCATTAAAGTTGACAAAAAGAAAGTTCGGCTCATTTATTTAGACCTTTCTGAATTGAAAGGTTTGGTAATATACAAGAAACATTATTTCCCAACTTTTCGTGTCATTACTTATAAACACATTTGTTTAAAGATGGCATTTTGAATATTATTCGCGAAGGTAAAATATTTTGCAAATATTAGTAGAAAAGCGATAGTTAAAAAATGAAATCCAACTTACCCAAACCTGAATATCGTACTCTAAAATTACGTACTTTTATGTTTATATATTTCAACATAACCTATTCATTACACTTCAATATTATCCGAAATTTCTGGCAAACAATTTATTTTATTACTATTTTCTAATGCAAACATTGCTTTCTTGAGGGGGTCTTCGTAATCTATTCACTTTACTTCGAAAATAATAATATTCCTGCAATGTTGATTGAAAATTTAATCAGGTTGTGTTAGGTTAGATTATGTTAGATTCGACTAGGGGGTTATTAGTTTAGGTTATACGTGTAATGAAATGATTGCCTGTTAAAACGATCATGCATTTGTTAAATTCTTGTAAAGAAAAGTCGGTTATTGACAAGTAACAAACAAATTTTTTAATAATTTTTTTTTATAATTTCAGAAAATCTTAAATATATAGAAATGAATTTCAGAGTTATTAAATTTTTCTTATGCAGAGAAAACAGTGAAAATTCTAAAAATAATGAAGTCAGAAAAAAAAGGATTGGACAATGCTTAATAAGAGAAATTGTCGAGTTTCTTTGATATCTATGCCTTCTGTATCTGAACGATGTTATTATCAAGCTAGTTATAATTTCAGGTAGCATCATGCTCAGTGTCTGCGTATCAAAACCAAAGACAACAAATTACTTTCTTCCATTCGCCATCGCACACAATCGATCCTTATTTCACGTTTATACAACTTTTCACCACATTGAAATTACTCGTTGCTAGTTATCAGTCATATTTCGATAATGTATTAAAAATTATAGTGTATTGAAGTTTATTGCGCTCAAAATTAATAGAAAAGTGTCTAGAACAGGAAATAGTCATTATTATTGACCAACCATTAAACGTTCAGGATTAGTTCCAATTTTTTGTGTCGTGTCGGAAATTTTGAGTGATGTGAAGGTTATGTAATTTCCTTAAACCTAGTTTTTTTTTAAGTTTATAATAAAATAAGTAAAGTTTGATGAATAAATAAAAAAATACTCAGAAAAACCACTTAATTCTCACCTTACTAATTAATTAATTTCAAAGTGACTAATTTTCCATTAGTATTGTGCTCACACCTTTTATTTTTTTAATTTCTGTTGTACTAATTTATATTTTTATATAAATTAAAGTTATTGAAATTAGAAGATGTACTATAATAATAATAATTGCATACATGCATAATAAAATATTCAAGTAAATCTTTTTTTGTAAATGTGATTTGAACTAATATAACTACATTAAAGCACACATTTTTCTTTACATGGAAAAGAGGCGAAATATGTTACTTGGAGAGTTTCTAGGATGCTGATGGCACAACAATGTATAAAAAATACTAAGACATAAAGTTTCGTGAAAATCCAAATATATGTATATGTTGGATTTGACATTTTTAATTTTTAAAAACTGAACCCGAATTTATAATGAGTGACACGAAAAATTTCACACAGAATGTTTTCAAAGTGTCTTCTCCTTTTGCTGTGTCACAATTATATTTATTTTAAAAAACGTGATTATGGAAACATGCATTTGTAATACAAGTGTGCTTAGAAATAGACATTTTGTATGGCTTTATTATAGTGAAGAATACCATTAATTACTTGCGATACAAATTTAAAAAACGAAAAGAAGAAGGTGATCCTCAAGAGTGGTACTATGCCGAAAAGGGTTAAGCTAATACATATATTAAAAATTGTTGTTTTTGTGAAAAATACTTTATAATATTTAATGATTTTTAGTAACATAGATATCGTATAGAAAAAACAAAGAATTTCAAAATTAAACCATGTTAAGTATAAAAGTGAAAATAAAAACGAAGATAGTCAATTTTGTTAAAAGGTAAATTCTAATCAGTTTTTTTATATAAGAACAAGGTGAAAGTACTAACTAACAATCCTGCCCCTATTAATGAGTTGTCCCCTTCATTTACTTGGACGATACGACACACGAGGGACTAATAGGGGCACGATAATGAACCGATACGTTTCCTATCTTAGTTAAATAACAAACATCATGGAATAAAGCGACTTCATTATTTCACGATGCCAGGTTTTGTTAATTAAGTTCGTTTCGAGACGCGTAAAAAAATAATTTACAATTATACGTGAAAATCTCAATTTTACTAGAATTCTTGTATGCTGGTTTGGTTACTTAAATTGTTCCATATTAATACAAAATACTTGCCTTCTTTTATGTATTATTTTTTAGTGATTCGTTATTACAAATAAATTTCATAATACAAATAATAATTTTCAACCTGAAAAAGTTCTCGGGGACATTTTGAGATTTGTAACATCGGTATCATTGTTGTATTTAATATACTAAGATAAATAAGGAAGACATTACTGATTAGTTTCATTCCTTTCACCTTTGAATCGTTTTAAAAATTTTATTTCGTTTTACGAAATTTACCAAATTGAAAATGTCATGACTGAGTTTGTGAGACAAATCTTTCCTTAAGTGACACAATCATTCATTTTATCCAAAAACTTTATTATTTGTAATAGTAAATCCCCAAACTGTATTTATTGCACGTAGATATTTGAATTTTTAAAACTGACGTAGCTTATTACGTGACGACAATGACAAATGATGAATTGACTTGTGGGCATCCATATGTTGAAAGTTGGCAAGTACAGATGAAAAATTAGCGAGAAATAAGTAATGTATAAACGGAGCACGAGTCCAATATTTGCACATCTTCGAATCGCTTATGTGCACTAATTGTTGTCTTACGCTGAAACAGGCATAAAATGCCAGTTCCTGACTTTAAGAGATTTTTTCTACATTTCATCAAATTTGAACTTGAATAGTGTTTTATTAATGTTTCACTAATTTGGTATAATTTCAAACCCATCTTACCTCTGTTTCCCAACGTTTTATAATATTTTCTTTAAATTTTAATTATTAATTATTGTCTAAAACTTGTGGCTAAATCATCTCTCTAATAAGCATTCTAATATCGATTATTAATTTATTGAGTACGTTAAATCAATGTTCGATTATTTTTTAAAAATGAATGTTAGATTTCACGATACTTCCTGTCGAAATTTACTTTTTAGTTGCTATGTTTATCACTATAGGAAGGAACATTTTGTTTTCCTTTTTTACCTTTTTCCGTTTGAGTAAAGGAAATTTTACTCTTGAAAAATAAATTCGAGAAATAAAAGTTAAGTTTACGTCTTAAGGTTATAAATTTCAATATTTTAATTAGATATTCGGACTCGAATTTGAAATCGCCTTTTAACTATGATGATAGGAACTCTCCTACCACTATACATTTTGGTTACACGAACTAATAAATTTGTGTACTTTAGGACACCAATAAAACTGTTGAAATACACCGACTAAAAATAGTCCTAAAAATAGTTAAATTGATTTTGAAATTGGTAAATTTAACTATAAAACTTAGGTTATATATGTCCTGAGTCTTTTTAGTCGTAACTATTTCTGTTTTTTTTTGTACTTGAAATTACTATTTAAATTCTTTAATGACCCTGTTTTAATTAGCATTACTTTCTTTTTTATGTAGAATAGTCTCCACGATTTTAAATATTTAAAATATCTACAAAATTACTGAGAACAAAATTTAGTTTCAGCCAACACTCATTCCAATATGGCGCCAAAGTTTTAATTTTTGTCAAATTTTTAGGACATTTGCTTTAGGATAACGGAATTTTATTAAAACTATGAATAAAGGTGGATAAAAATTTGAATTTCAAGAAAAAAATCTACTTTTTTATTACGACTTAAAATATTCCCAAAATGGCTTCCTCAATGACAATTTTTTAAAAAACTTCCGTAAGATGCAACTGAAAAACTTTGAATAAATAGCAGACAATAAAAAATTCATAAAATTAATCAAGGGAAATTGATATTTAAACAAAAATAAAATTAAAAAATGGCGCAAAATATAACCAAAAAATTGTTCAGGATATAACTCCTAAAATTTCTTTCGAATATTTTGAAAAAAACTTATTGTTTTTGGGTTTCACGTCCGCAAGTTTTTCAAATAATTTTTCATTGAGGACATTAGAATGAAACAGCATAATTTTTTTTAAATTCAAGTATTTTATCCACCTTTGATAGTAAAAAAACGCAATAGTTCGAAAAAAATTGATAAAACTAGAAATTTCCTGAATTTTTGGTATTTTTTTTTCAAATTTGCCACCATATTGGAATACCTGCTGGCTGAAACTATAAATTGACCTCGGAATATTGAATAGCGACCTCGTAAACGTTAGGATATGGAGTTGTATAGAAATTGCTTTCGATGATAAACGAATCGTTAAAAAAAAAATAAAAACTTATACTCTTAAGCATTTAATAATTTATAGAATTTATGGACCCTTGTTAATAATATTGCATGAGTAGTGTTTAAAAAGGTCACCATAAAAAAGGAATAAAAAACTAATTAGATTTATCTGAAGAGGGCTACAATCCGAGAGCCGAAACGTGATATTTTTATTTTTATTTTTAATTTTGTTCCTTAATTTTTATTTAAAACCCCATTTTTTTTCTTCCTTTTTATGGTCACCTTTTTTAAACACTACTCTTAAGCGTTAATGGATTAAGAAAATTTGTATCGTAAACCCTCTCGTGGAATTTTAGGACACCTTAAAAAAAAAATCTGAAACTCAAATTCGGAAATGGCCAAACATCATTCCTCAGTTTTCGCAACGCGTCCTCTGCTGCACCGAGAGTGACTTTTTGCGTCCACCCACACCCCCCACCATTGAAGTAGTTCGGTCTCGATCGTCAGTGAGGAGATCTTGCTCGCGGTTCGAGGCAAAGTGTTCAAAATAACCTTTTATACGTCCCTGACGAGGTGGGAATGTCGAGTTTGCCGCGAATAGCGGGTTAGCGCGTGATTCGCACTTCCTAGTGCGATGCACGCACACTCCTCCGAAAGGTCCCACTTCGGCAATGTTCGTATGCACTCGTGCAAGTACGTGTCTTTGCGTATGTTAGGCATTTTCAACAAGCGTTTAACGTCTTGCTCGGGGATAGATATTGTCTAGCGCTCCAACGACTTGCGCGCACGTGCGTATATTTACGTGTTGCCTCTGAATTATTGATAAATTCGAGTTTTCGCCTATGAGTCTGCGTATACTTTGCGAGAGCCATGTTTATTTTTAACTCGGATGCATGCATTTAGCAGGCGATAACTAGAGCCAGTAGAGGAATTGAAGGAGAAGAGGGGAGGTCTGGTGTTTATTATGTCATAGACTGCATACTCGTCAAGCACAATTAGTCTGCATGTTTGAAAATCTACTAAATTCTGGTATCGAAATGCTGTTAATGATGAAAATACATGGAAAGTGTCCACTCCTGTTCTAATTTGTCCAGCCGCCAGAAATTCATCTCCACAATTCAGAAGTGTCGTAGAGTTGCTGGAAAAATTAAGTATCGCGATCAGAAAAATAAATCTTAATTTTTCACAAAAGGAAAAGTGCTGATTGAGAATTTGACTATGCGTAGTTATTTGAAGAGCAAATCTGGTTCTTATTTGGGAATTTATAGGCCTTTAAGGATACACTGAGAAAAATTGTATGACATTTTTTTGACTGCGACCACGATGCTGGACCTACAAATATGTCAATATTTACTATTATTTTAGGAAATTTCCTTATTCAAATAGGAAACTTTACTAGAGGAATTTGAATACTTACTAAAATAATAGTAAATATTAACATAATTGCAGGTCTATCCTCGAAGTCTTAAAGTAGTAAACATTTTTATACAATTTTTACGTATAAACGTATATATTTTATATTCAACTTATAACACGTTGGTAGTTGTTATATACAAAGTGTCCTTTTTCAAGTTTAATTCAATGAAAGCGATGACGGCCCTAAACAGTTCGTGAAGTCGTCGAATTCGAATCTGCAATTAGATTCTTAAAATTCAAATAGCATATTCAAAAGGCGGGTACATTTCGGATATTCCACAACTTAACCCATTAACGCCTGGAAGGAGAGATTTCCTACTTCAATTTCAATCAAGTATTTCATATCAAAATTAAAGTTCAAAAAAATTGAAATGTATGTGTCTTACTATTTTCGAGATCGGGCATGGAATTGTCAAAATTGAGCTATCTTAATTACGAAATTAAATATAACGATTTAAATGTAAAAAACGCAAAAACCGAGTATACTTTTTTATAAAACATATTTTTCTCATAGAAAGAGTATTTGCCGGCAGAAAAATTCTTTTGCTAAAGGTGAAGAAAATAGTTGTAGTATTAAGATATATTTTTTAAATATTAAAAAACTAACATCATGAAAACTGCAAACTCTACAAAAAATGTTTTAAGAACAAACGCTTCTTATAATGTGTCAAAGAATATTCTCAATTTTTTTCAGAATGTGTTGATCCAATTTGTTATTTTTGGAAAAGTAAGAAAATCGAAATTGTGAAAAAATTAATTTAAAATATCTGTAAAAAATTCAGAGTAATCTTTGACTAATTCTAAAATATTTTTGTTCTAAAAAGATTTTCTCTAAAGTTTATAGTTTTTGAGAAACGAAATTATTAATCATTTCTAGATTTCAAGATTAATAATTTCTTTTGACGAAAACTATTGACTTTGGACAAAATTTCCTAACAACAAATTAATCTTAGAATTTATCAAAGAATACACTAAAATTTTTTCAGATTTTTTTAAACGCCTTTATTAAAAATTTCGTTTCTCCAAAAATTATAAAATAAAAAATGATATCAATATATTCTGAAAAAATTTGGGCATACTCTTTGATATATTCTAAGACATTTTTATTCGTAGAAAATGTTGTCTAAAGTTTGTAGTTTTCATGACAAAAATTTGTTAACTTTTAAAAAGAAATTAATCTCTGCCATTGCCATTTTGTGATCATGATGTTTTTTTGTTAATATTTTAAAAATATGTCTTAATACTACAACTATTTTATTCACCTTTAGTGAAGGAATTTTGTGAGCGAAAATACTCTTTCGATGAGAAAAAAATATTTTATTCAAAAGTATAATCGATTTTTTGCGTTTTTTTACATTTAAATCGATATATTTAATTTTCTAATTATGATAGATCAATTTTTATAACGCCATTGAAAAGAGCAACCTTGAAAATAGTACGACACATAACTTTCAATTTATTAATGTTCGATTTTCATACGAAACACTTAATTGAAATTGAAGTGAAAAAAGTGTACTTCCCGGCGTTAATGGGTTAAGGGGAAGGTCCAGGCAGAAAAGCCAGCGTATGAAATAATAGTTCAAAAAATACCAAAAAAATATTTCTTTAGTAATTTTTTACAAGGCATTTAACTGTAATATAATAAAAATTGTAAATATTTTTGATGACAAACGAATTTTTTATGAAAAAAATGGAATTATTAAAAATCTATCCGTAATTATTTAGAAAATTTGTTTTTATGTTTACCTTAATTTTTGTTAACTTTTAAATTAATTTAGAAAAATGTAATAGCATCTTTTCAAAATAACTAATTTTTCTAACGCTAAAATTTATTAGTCAACAAAATTTGTTACATTTTTTATTATGGTACCACTGAATTCTTCGTCATAAATTACTAAAGAAATAATTTTTTGGTATTTGTTGACTGACCGTTTCATATTGCTGATTTTGTACCTGGTCCTTCCCCTTAGAAGGTTAAGAACTCCGAAAAATCTTGGATGTCGATGAGGATATTCACTGCGATGAAACATAACCTAAATTACATGACGTTATATCTTTAAACACCAACTTAATTCAGTACTAAATATAAATTTTATATGATATACAAAAGTAACATTATATCAAACGCAAGTTTGTATGATATTAGTTTTATTATGTTAAAGTACTAAAATACAAAAACACAGTACATAACGAAATATTTCATAGTTAATTCTTATATCTGGAGAGACTGTTAAAAATGTTATAAAATTAATAAAACATTTATGAAATCTGTATTAGATTTAATTAATGTTTAGGAAGCAAATATATTTAATTGAATAACATTTTTAACAAAAGCATACATTTTTATATAATTTCGAACTTTGCTTTTATTAAAATAATTTCCTAGCATTTATTTTGATGATTAATTTGGGAATAATATAAATATACATTTTATTGTTCCTACTCATTTATTTGTATAGAGAAGAGATATTAAATTGCAAATTACTCAATTTGCTTATCATTTCTAATCAGTTAAACCAATAGTAAAAAGAAAACTATTTGTTATTCATTCGTAAAAATACTGGATTGAACAGTCTGACGCATCTGTTACTACTTAATTTAGATTTCTGGCAGTTATCACCTTAACAGAAAAGGTTCTGGAATACTTTCAATTAGATGAAATAACAAATATTTTTTCTATCACTACTATGCATGAAGATAATTATCTGGTTTCTACTATAATATTATTATTTGTGTAAAATAATCGCCATTGTTTAATATTATAATTAACAAATATACCGAAATGTATATATAGTTATAATTAACGAAAAATAACCAAAAAAGTAACAAATCGGTATATGTAAATACAAAAGAGAATGATAAATAAAGAATATTTTTGAATTAACGAAAGTAGCAGTGATGGAAAAAGATGAAACACTATCAAATTCTAATCGACATAAAGTATTGAAAGGTACTCAAACTTCACTTAATTTAACGTAAAATGATAAAATTATTACTAAAAAAATCAACATTTATGAAATACAAATATAGCAATTGACAGAAAGGACGGAAAATTATAAACAATGCATTAAAATTTAAGGAAATAAAAATGATATTGATGGAATGTTACATAAATACTATGACAAATAAATGAGTCAAAATATACAAAAGGGTCGAAGTAAGGGGGGAAATGATTCGTAAGAGCATAAAGGTTCTAAGAACCGATAAGAAGCGGCAAATGACGTAAGAAGGATGAAAAGTAACATAAGAAAATGATGGAAAGGTACCGAACCGAAGAAATGCTAAAACGCAAAATAAAATGCGGAATGTAAGAAGTGAAATGAAAAAGAAAATTATAATTTGTTTAGAATAGTGATGAAAACTAATTGTATATTCCATAAAAGATGTGCAGAAAGAATACAAGGAATATCGAATAGAAAAATAATACACATTAATTTTTACTATAATTGTTTATATAATGAATAATAACTTCGATTTCAAGTTATATTGGAATAGCATGATAATAAAAATAACAATAAATACAATTTGGGTATAATAGTTTTTTAGGTTCAAGATTACGAATGTATCATCATAATTTAAAGATTTGAATTTTTAAACAAGATTTGTAAAAACGTATTAAATACGATTTTTACTGTATTTGATACAGTGGAGGAATAATTAAAATGAAGCAATAGAGCAAAATTTAGTACAAGAGATTGAAATGGGAGTCTAAAACAGGAGAAGATTTGCTTTCCTTTAAATTTCTTCTTTCTTTCACTATTTTAACGTGAAAATATTAAATTATGAATAAACTGTGAAACACAATTTTTAAATTATTTCCATACTTATTACACAACCAAAAAACAGCTGATAACAATAGAACATTTGGTGTTTGCATTCTATTTTTCAACCTTCTCCAATCTTTCTGGATGCTGAATTGTTTTTAATCTATGTAAATCTATTGAACATATCTTCTCAAAATATTTAACAAATTTAATTCACATGAATTTATTTAAATTCTTCTAAGAGTATTGACACTCTAAACGTTTAATTTACGTAAATTCCTGCAATTGAAAAATGTTCTTAAATTGTTGTTTGGGGAATACAGAAATGGAATTCAAATATTTAACAGGATTCAAAATCAGAATATTTTAAATCATTTTTCATTTGCTAAGAAAATATACAGACAATTAATAATATCTATATATAGATGATTCTCGAATAAAAATAGATTAGGAATTAGAACTTCAAAAGGAAATATCGTTAAAAACATAAATACTACTGGTCCTATATCAGCACAGGACTGCATAAGGCAATAAAACACGTGATTACAATCTTTATAAAAATTATTGTTTAAAAAATGGATGTTTTATGCAAATGAAAAAGTATCGAGTGTTATTTTAATCACTGATTATAAATCGTAGCTTCAAAATATACTGATTTTATTATTACAATATTTGTAGTATATTTCGTTAGGGGCGGCGGGGGTTGTACCGCTCAGTGGGTAATTCCACTCCCTCATATTTCTCAACCTTCCGTTAAGTTAAAACTATTTTTTATATTTTTTTACTAAAGAACTTTATGTCAAAATCTAATTTCAACAAAAATTTATATTGTTTATTGCTAAAAGTTGATTAAAAAAAAATTGGAAAGTTTTGTAACGTAGCTGTCATAAATACGATAAGAATTGGGTCTTTACAATATACGGTTTCCCATCTTTTTACTACTACCCAATGGGGAAAAATATGAAAAAATTGGCTGGTAGTACTGTTAACTATCAAATGGTATTTAGTAAACTACTAAAAAGAACATTGATTTATAATTATTCAGTACTTTCAATGCGACGCGTTAGTGGGTAATACCGCCGCTCAGAAAGTTTATGACATATTTTACATATTGTTAATGAAATAAATGTACAGAAGTACTAAACTATTAGATATCTGAAATGGAACTTCTTGTAATTAATTATATACATGGAATGTACACAAGTGAGTTAACAACAAATTGATTTATAATATCATCGAATTTCATAGGTTAGGTACACTCATTATTTGTGAATCATTAATTTGAATACATTCTTCTTTGCAATTTTCATTGCCTATATCCACATTTCTTCATCACATCTTCATTACATCTTCATTACATTGTTTCTAAGTGAATAAGAATAAGTTTAATAACTTAAATTTAGTGAGCGGTATTACCCACATTGACAGGAGATCCTGTTGGATCGTTGATATTTATTAAATTCTATAATTCAATACGTTTAGTAAAAATTCAGATCTTTTTATATATTACTCTTGGGGCTTTATGCAATCGATTTCAATCGTTAAACAAATCCGAAATTATTTATGCATTTATTGCGAAATTGCGTTGCGATTCCCGAATCATGAATAAATTCTATGTTCAAGGTCTTTCGAAGAATTCCTAATAAGTAAAATTTAAAATTTTAAAAAAATCATAACTTTGAAATGACAAATCGTAGCAACTTTTTGCAAAATCCATTTTAAAGGTCTTGAATTATAGTTTTGATGAAAAAATTGGCCACTGCTTTAAAATTTTGTTACACGTTTTGTGAGCGTTAAAAGACGGAAGAATATGTTGCAAAATTCAATATTTTGAAAACTTGACAGCTAAGAAATAATAATGTCTCAACTAAAAGTGAAAGCACCAATTTAAATCTTCATCCATGAACTTTAAAAGATATCCTTTGAGTTTTTTTAATATCAAAGGCTTTCGAGATACAACGCAGTATTTGACAAGTTTGAAAATTCAGACGTTCACGAACTTTTGACCGGTACTGTAAAGGAAACAGACATGTAAACCATTTAATTAAATATCAAATGAATGGTATTATTTTGATTAACTTACTATGAACTAGGTATTTTTTAGATAATCACCGATATTATTCTCCCTGTACAAAAAAAATGAATGAAATATTTTTAAAAAATAACAATGCCTGGAAAATGTCAGTTGGTGAAAAACGACAGTAAAAAGGAACGGACGCCACGATTTCATTTCTTGGAGGCGAGCTGGGTGCATCGCTCTTTCGACGAGCGGAAGAAAGTTTACAGTCTAGCCGGTGCATTTAGAAGAACACGGCGTATCGAGGTGCAGTGAAAGGTACACATCGAGTTTCGGTATATATCGAATCGCAATCGGAAAGCACACCGATTGTGTTTGTGTTTGTGTATATATTATAGGTGCAAGTGCGCTTGAATTTCATGACCGTGGAAATGCTTGGTACGTGGAATCTATAGGATATCGGCAATGCACACCGGCGCCGATCCGATCGTATAGAAAGCCGAGGACGGTTCGTCGGCATCGAGGGCCGGCTGACTCGTGCCTCAAAGATATCTCGCCAAGAGAATAGCCAAAGGTCTTTTTTTTATTCGATGATTGTTAAGATCCGAGGATCTTTCCTGACGGACATCCCGAAATATTATTGTGCAATGCCGTCCTGTTTCTCTTTACGGCCGATCAATTTAGAGGTTAGGTTCGATGCGGTTTTTGCAACGTACTGGGGTCTACCTTCGTGTTTGACAATTTCTCATAAAATGGCGGTTGCGAATCGATGAAAGAGAAAGTTTTCATTTCACTTTTATAATCTAATAACGTCAATTGTTCTCGCCTTGACTTTCATCGTTGCCACCATCTATACTGTTATCGCGATCGTTGTTGTACTCGCAATTTTTTGCGTAAATGTCCTAGGCGGTGCTGTCTTTAGTGACTCTACTTTGTTCTAATCGTTAGTTTTCGACATGACTTTGTCTGCTACAATACAATATGTTATTACTTTCATCTGATGGGTGTAACTTTAGCCTCATAATTTCTTTTTATAATCTCATTTTTTAACCTTTATTGTTACTGATGGAAATTTTATTGTTTTTATTAATCACGTTGCCAATCTTAAATATTAAAGTTGTAGGATTAGACTTTTTTCATATTGCTGACCAATTCGAAAATTCAACGAATTTACGTTTCACCTCCATTTGAGGGACAGCGCCATCTAGCGCCCTTACTCAATTAACTTCAATAAACAAAAGACAACTTTACGTGATTCGCCTTGTTTTTCCACACAAATGTTAAAAGTATGACGGACTTGCATATTCTGCACGACTTTATTTATAGATTGGTTCGCCACCTAGTGTCTTTATGTCGAAAGTTGTACTATAAAATACTGTTAATGATTTCCGGTCAAAAATACTTAAGAATTGGATTCACTTATGTTGGAAAAGTGCGGATCTTCAGATATGTTTGAGACCTCCAGTAATCCTGTGCAAAAAAATATTGTTAACTTGATTGTTTTCATGACCGACATCATCATCATCAATATCAAAGCCATACTCGTACCAAAATCCTTCACCTTCGTCATCAATATCAACATGACGAATTCATGGTGAAAATAAATAGACAGATCTCTCCGGATCCGCTGCGTCACCGGCCCTCGGCCGCAGATTCCAAGCCGGCCTCGAGTTTCTAAGATCTCGTCATTACGCCTCCAAGGTGCTCAGCGACTGCTTGCTAGTCGTCCCTGGTTTAGTCTGCGAGTTCTTTACGTGAGATTCAAACCGGAGAGAGAGAAGAAAATATGAGGAAAATGACTAATTTGCAAGAAAGAACGTTGGAAAGTAGGAAACTGAAACTGGGATGATGCTTTCGACCAAAATAAATGGCGGAGTATTCATGTTGGTATCATCAGATCAGCTATGAGCTTAAAATAATCATAATCTAAACGCTGCTAATCATTTGCAAGGAAAATATTTCACAATCATTATATTGTCATTGATAATGTCTCCAATTGGTGTAACATGAATCGAGATTGGGTTTTAAAATACTTCTAGATTTTGAGTTTTATTTTCAAGTGACAAATGGACCGCTTCATAGCAGTTTTTTTTTTGAACACTACATATATTACAGAACTCGTCGTTCTAGTAGAAAATATCTTAGAATAACCGTATACGCTCTTCCTCATTGGTCTTTGAGTGTTTATTTCTTACATGAAACCCATCAAGTTCCTTATCGCCACAATTTCTTTGACAAAAAAATCCATTGTGATCTCGAATTGTGATCTCATGGGAGAATTTTGTCTGCTCAATCCAGAATATGTTTTACGAATTTTGTTATAGTTTTTTATTTTTGAAAAAAAATGAGGTTCGAATTTGACAGATTCGATCCACCTGGACTTGAACCTGAGATCTTTCGATTGGCAATCAAATATTCTACTGAGGCTTTTTATAAACTGTAATGTTGCGCAGTAAGATATGAAGGTAAAAATATAATTTATTTAGATTCATAAACAATCTGGTAAACCTTTACAAAATGGCCGTAAATAAAAATTCATACTACACCATTTTAACGTATTTTTAGCTCCTGATTACGAATATGATGATATAATTTGACGACCAGATAAATTGACGCCATAATTCTGATGAAACTTTATTTCGAAAAATAATTTATATTTTATGTATGTAAGTCTGACAACGCAATATTTCAAATAAAAAATGTAGGACTCGAAATTCTTACAAAAAAGTTTTTAAATATTTTATTCGTAATATGAACTTTGGAACTTGGAACGATAGATCTGGCAGAAATGAGAAAACCAATTATTCTCATGTTCATAGTTGTTTCACTGTATTTTTATTCATATTACGAATAAAAGTCATCAAATCTGTTTTGTAGAGAATTTTGAGCACTACTTGTTTTATAAGACTCGTATTTTTCGAGATAAATGCAAAAAAAATGAAAGAAATCGTCTTATCTAACGGGGAGCCAAAAATACATGAAAATAGTGTAGTGTAATATTTTTTTGCAATTTTGTCATTTATGTCTAGGTGTACCATCAATCTTTATTTATATTATAATTAAAATTACTTTCCAATATCTACTTTAAGTGAGCATGTAACGTATAGAAAATCATCACACGTAACTCTAAAACGTTTGAAGAATAAAGAGTAGTGAAGATATTTAAATACTTTGAAGCCCCTTTTGAATCCCGTAGAGTAAACATCAACACCTACAATTACGAGTAAATTATTTTCTCCAAAGGACTGCGAAGTCCCTCTAGATTGAAAATTGACTCCGAGTTCAACCGTTCGATTTTTAACCGTGTGAAATTAAATTTGACCTCAACAGTTTAGCCTAGAATCACATGGCAATGTGCTTTTATAATTATAATTCAAAACCAGTATTTAATTTAAATATAATACAGCCCATAGACAAATGCTTTTTAAAACTTACCATTCAGTATTGAATTGACTGGATGTGTTCGTAGTAATTGCTTTTATTTTAATGCATCAAAACTTACAATCGAGTTTGGTATTTTTACCATAATATCAAGAATTTTCATTACTCTCTAAATTTTTTGGAGTGAAAACGGAGCCACTCTAATAAAAGCGGTTTTCTCATACTTAATGAATGAAAACTCACCATTTATGAAGTGAAAATTCACTCGTACAGAATGAGAATTCACTCTTTCGCTAGAGTGAGTCAATTTTCACTCCATAAAGAATGAATTTTTACTCTTAGAGATTTAAAAAAATCTGTAATTCTGTAGTTTAGAAACGTTTACTATATAGAATAGTTATTTTTTGAATAAAAAGTCACATACCTAGTACTTGCACATGTCCAATAGAATGTATAGAATTGATTTATTAGAAACGTCAGAAATCTTTGGTTTCACACCGCCAATGCTTACCGTTACATTAATATAGTTATTCAAGCTTTTTCACACAAAAAATTACGCAAAACACTTGGACAAAATATAAGAACTTTTAATTGCTTTGTTACTTAAATTTGTATCATATCTTGATTTACTCCCAAAATGGGAAATTTTTTAATCCGTTTATTCTGAATGCATAATTTCACTCTAAAGGAGTAAAACGTCCCTGAAAATTTACTTTGATGGATTAAAAACATATTTAAAGAGAGTAACAATTCTTGTATCGAGTAATAATTTACTTCAATATCGTAAAACACGCAATATTAATTGAAAAAAAGAAAAACCATTGGATCTGTAAATATTCAATAAGAATCAATTAAAATTACACCAGTCATTGTTAAAAGTTTTAATTGAGAAGATATTTCGTAAAAAAATATATATTTTGAAGTGACATTTTACTCAATTTTTAAAAAATAAATTCGATTTTGTTTTTCTATTATATTGCAACCAATTAATGACATGTGACATTCTGTTACAATTAACTACTTACCTTTTAAGTGACAATTCCCAGCTTTAGAATTGAAAAATCGTACAATATTCATGCCACGAAATTCCAAGAAGAACTGTAGTCGCGAAAGTAATTTTTTGCGTACTTAGCGTCAATTACTGATACAAGATTTTTATAACTGCCAGGTTAATGACTCTAAACTGTAACATATTTTTTAAATATCATTATTATTGTTTATTACACTTTTTAAATAATTTTAAATATGACTTTTGAAGACAAATGCTAATAGAAGAAACATTAAATAATTATTTATTTATCCATTCTAAAAGTTATCTTTTAAATGCACCACATTGTCATATCATGATTTATTAAACGTTCGAAAGTTAATTTATTTTCTTTTCAGAATCTTACACGACTTTTGATTACAGTAGAATGAAAAAATTCTGCATGGTGCAGAAGAAAAGTCCACCTCTTTCCTTTTCCTTTGTTTCGATTTAAATATCGATAAGAGAACGTCAATTTCAATGTTAAACTGAAAATATTCATCTTTAGCAAGAATAATATTAACAAAATTAAACTTTGGAATAAACCATTTCTAAAAACGATTTCACTCAAGGCAGCTACATGTATAATGAAAATATTCCGAGATAATTTTCAACGCGCACATCATTTTCCTAACACAGTAGAATAAAGTAAAATGATATAAAAAATTAAAGATTAAAAAGTAGAATCTGTCGTGGCGGCTGCGGTTAGCTCCACCGCAGAAAATGTAATGACCGAATCGTGACCGCAATAATACATAAAGTAGAAAATTATTTTTCGCAGTCGAATAATTCAATGAGGCGACCACTCAAAACCGCGGTTAATAAAAAGCAATGAGAATATATTTTTTTACGAGTATCAAAGCTAACGGATTTCATTACGGTTAATTTATTCGAATAAGTTTATTGCCCTTACAAAATTGGCAGTTTCAAAATACTCTTATTTGTTTCTAAAATGACATTTATTACTACTAATCTTGCAATTGCTAAATAAGAAACCATCAGCACGACATCACTGCATACGTCATTGTGACAAATATAACATAGTTTATCGTAGCAGCAGTACATGAATTAAATAGAAGAAAGAAAATCGCTCTATTGCAATAACAAAGGAGCGTCAGTAGATCATGATTACTAAATCAAGAACAATCAATAATTAATTTCAGAAAAAGAAAATGTAATATATTTAAAATCAGTTTAATTTTTCAATGTACCATAACCGAGCTAAAAAGAAAGTGACATAAAAATTAATGGCTTCACAGTGCTGTAATCGCAGCCATCTGTGCTAGTCTGCACTTGACGAATGATACGATTAATGAAGTGATTTTGAAATGGAAAATTACTTTCATTCCTGAGTTCCGATTCAATATTACAGTAATTGATTTAAATTCAACATTCATCGAAATACAACCTAATGCCAATTAAATACGTTTTTCTTTGTATTTTGACATCTCACAACGAGTCAATTTTTTGTGTTTGAGCAGATTCGAATACTACTAATTACGATGATAATTATACTGAACCATACTAACTATTTTGTAAAAAAATTGAATTTTTGTACTGATAAATGGATCGTTCAACAGTTGCTGCTGCAACTGTGCATCAATGGAAATAATTCCGAAAAATACGGACTCATTGGTTAATATTTGGTGGTAACTTATTTCTAGTAGTTTATTCATTAAACAAAAATAAATATTTTATGTCCAATAGTGTCTTTTTGACAACTTTTTGAAGTGTCGGTTTTTTTACTGTCGGCTTTTCGATTATAATCGGATAATTATTGGTGTTTTTGGCCGTCGTTGTTTGGACCTGTAGGCCTTTTGATTTATCGGGTTTTCGAGCCCCACCCTCCAGAAAGTTTGCTTCAGATTCATTAAGAAGAATCGACTAAAGTATGTTTTCCTTGTTTGCAGTTTTACATAAGAAATACATGATCAGATTTTTTGACAAAAGTTTGCAAATTATTTGCAAGGTCCCAAGAACAATGTACAATGCCTGAAATAAAGAAAATAACAAAGCATAGCCCATGATCTTCGATCAAAAGAAAAATTTCGTAAAAAAACAGACATTTTTAGAAAAAATTTGATTTCTGGCCTTCCCAAGTTATTGTTTCTTCGATTGGAAAACTAAAAAGTTTAGTACATAGTAAAGAGAAAGAGCAATAATAATCAAATCCATCATATGATTTGTTTTCGAGTTAGAATTGCAGCACATTGGAAAAATCTGGTTTTGAGAAAAACGCGTTTCAAGTTCAAGTTACCGATTTGTGCTACTGGTGTTAAGATAGCTGTAACTCAAAAACTACTTGGAATATGAACTTACTATTTATAATAAAGAATTTTGTCGACCGTAGTATTTAATTTATTATAAAATATTCGTGAATAAACGGTCACTGTAGCCAAACGTATATGACAATAAGACGTCAACACGTAAACAATGTAAACATAAACAAAATAAATAAATACTTATATTTCGGCCATTGATCCTGGCCCTCATCAGAAAAATGTTGAAAAATTAAAATAAATAAAAATTAAAAAATTACAGACGGAGGTAAATCCCCTGGTCTTGAAGTGGGGTAAAAAATTCTAACGCACCCGCCCAACCAACCAAAATGCTGTTTTGTGCGCTTTATAGGTGGAACTGTAGAAATTCAAGACCAGGGGATTTACCTCCGTCTGTAATTTTTTAATTTTTATTTATTTTAATTTTTCAACATTTTTCTGATGAGGGCCAGGATCAATGGCCGAAATATAAGTATTTATTTATTTTGTTTATGTTTACATTGTTTACGTGTTGACGTCTTATTGTCATATACGTTTGGCTACAGTGACCGTTTATTCACGAATATTTTATAATAAATGAACTTACTATTCTCGTATGTTACTTTCGCCGGTAATAAAGTATGCAAAAAAAAACAATTGTTTCAATACTTACCACAAACGGTGTCCCTAATAATTGGTGATTGAGTAGGATGATCACAATAAGTGGAAAGTGACTAAAAACAAGAATGAAAATTTATACAATATAAACTATTTTATCATCAGGTGTAATTTCATCATATGGATATAATTTATTGATATCCGAATCAAAGTTTCTTATACGTGATGGTGAATAAAATGAATCTTTTGTCAGTTTCGTCGGCCATGTCTGTCTTCATTAGAAAAGTAAAAGTATAAAACAAAAATAGTTTAAAAAAAATGAAAAATCTATTAGTTATCTTCCGTGCTAACATTTTTTTATTTTTTCAAATTTAACAAAATGGCGGCTTTTCTCTTCAAAGTGAAAAAATTATTATTTTCTGCACAATAAATCATGCCAAATTATGGGTTAGAAATAAGTTATCAACAACTTTGAGTTACGGATGCTGGTCATCATACTGGTGAATATTGTGTTAAATTTTCAAGTCGATGCGCCCTTTCATTTTTGAGAAATCATCTGCACTAGATGCAAAAATGTTGTTTCGAGCCAAACGTTTAAAGTTGTTCAAATTGATAAGTAAAAGAAAAAACTTTTTAGGTAATCAACAAAACCCGGACCATACATTATTGCTTCCTCTTGGTCAAAGGCCTCATAAATTATCGAAAAGTGCAAAAAAAAAGATTTCTCTAACCAGTGACATTAGAAGGCATACTTAAGAAGTTTTGTATACGTGTGGAATGTATTTTTTGTATTTTCCTTTTTGCTAGTAGAACACTTTTATAAATGTTTGTTCAGCATTTCAGATCGGAGGATTATATTATTCCAATTGAGGTCATGAACGACAAATTGAGTTATCGACTAAACTAAAATTATAATTTAACTATAACTTCATAAATATTTCAATCTTTAATTTTTATTCATATTCTCAACATTTAATACCCTCGAAATTTTTCCTAGAATAAAATTTTGGTATCGATCAAAACCATTGGTTCATAAACATTAATAGCATAGTTACTGGCAAAAACTGGTACCTAAAATAAAAAATTGCAAAACAATCAAAATTTCTGAACAAAAATTCAGATTTTTGTTAAAAATTCCAAGAGAAAGCTATCTTAAGCTATCTAGCATAGCATTCTAAAAAAATTGTTATTTCCAATCATATATTTTTATTCACATTATTCTCTATGAGGCTATTATCCCTTGAAATTTGCGATTTGTCTGGAAAATTTTAATGCTGGGTAAAATGAAATGACAAGAAAACAGTATATCAGTAAAATTTAAGACCTAATATACATTTTAGAATAGCAAAAGTCCTAAGAAAACGCCGGAAGGAACGAGCTCGGTGGAAAGAAAGAGAGAAAGAAAGAAGAAAAGTGAAGATAGAGGACCGTTCGTAGAAGCCGGCGCATAATAATTGCGCGTACGTCCAATTATCGCCAGTACGCGCAAATCTCCGTGCACCGACTAGTATGGACACCTTTTCTCGCAAGACCATACACACAAACATGGACACACATAAATATACACACCTACCTACTTACACACGAGTCGTGCCTACCGCGTGCTATCGACCTGCACGATTCCCGCGCTTCGAGCACGGTCTAAGAGACTAAGGTTATGGTTCTAGGAGTGCATTAACCCCCCCGGAGAGCATACTAAGTATAGAGTATACAGGCTGCGTCGTATTCGCGAGAGAGAAGACCTTTGAAGAGAGGAAGACATTCTAGACAGACAGAGAAAGAGAGAGTGTAAAGGAAACGGATGAAAGAATTGAAAGGAGAAAGAACTATCGAGAGCGAAAAGACGAGAGAGTGAGAAACTAAATGCGGGAGAAAGAAAGACGGTCGGAACGAACTTTCTCCCGTAGCGAAAGTGAGAGGGCCCGCATCGGTGTCCCCACTTGGGTTCAACCTCCCCAAGACCCCTTTCCCCACGGTGTCCCCACGCCGGATTCGGGATTTGCTTTCACCGGCACGACCGCGATGCACTTTTCTGACGCGGTGGAGAAAAAGGAAAAGAAAAGTTGAACAATGCCTGGAGAGGGGATGAAAAACGAGCTCGTTATTCAACGGCTCGAGAAAATCGACGGTGTTCGTTTAGACGAGTCAAGAACCGACGTCTGCCTGGGTTATCCATCTGGTGATCGATAACGTCCAGAATTATTTCGGTCGCAGTCGAGAGAAATTGCCAACATGGTACAAATTTCAGGGTCGCGTAGGAGTTGCAGCACTTTCATCTAGGATCCTTCGGTATTGCTAAAGAAATAATATTCATCAAATGTTTACTAGTGGAACAGGATGTAAAACGATTTTTAGAGTGAAGTTTGGTGATAATCTTGTCATGAAGTGGTTACATGTATCAGTTATATGTGGATCATGTTTGGATGAAATGGGACCAGGATTCCCTGACTGCATTAGGATGAAAAACATTTAACAAAATGACCTAAATCCTTCGGGCCAATGAACCAAATACATGACTAGGTAATCCACATAGCTAGACAATCCATCCGTTATGATTAACTGCATTTCCTGGTCCTACAATATCATTAACGTCCAGATATCGCAAAAAATGTAAGAGACCAATAATCCGCTGAACTGAAAATAGTTTGGATCACCTGTAGCAAAATATGATTCAATTCCCTTTGGACCATACTTCGTAAGACGTCTAGACATGTTCTTTTTTTGGCAGTACTGCAAAAGTCCCTAAAAGTGCTTGGAACTGCTGGATTTCATCCATTATTCATTGATACATTAACTACTATTATGATAACACCACATTCTTTTCATATTCATGATTGCTCAATAATGCACCTAACTTGTTATATTAGAAAACATCATGGTTTACCGAAGAGAGCATCCATCGTCATCTGAAGTTCAAATACCAATCTCAAATTTACGTCAGACCCCTTAGTCATCAATATCTTCCAAAATCACTTCAAGGATTGACGTGCAGTTATACTCTGTTTAACAACTCCCTATTGGAATATTAAACCGGTCCTAATTTTCAATTCTAAACAATGAAAACTGAAAACAAGAATCTTATCAGAAATAAAGCATATTTCAAGTATATTTATTGTCCAAAGTTAGAAAATATATTACATTGTTTATACTACAACAGTTCTGTAAAATTACCGTAAAACTGCAAGGTCCATCAATATAAAAAAATATTACTTTCCCAAAATTACAACCTGGAAAGAAACCCATCGCACGCTGAGATTTTCACTTACTGATTTACCCTTCCGAATTCTTGCGGAACATGTCAATTTCACAAACGCTAAGTAAATATTCGTAAATTGTTCGCCCCAAGGCGAAAGTCACGTATTTAGAAAGTTCTCGTCGATTTAAATAATATACATCAGTTGGACACCAACACGCGGTGCTGCTATAGATCGCAATTGTATTTATGCTCGAAGGTAGCAATTCTAGCCGGCAGTTTCGGAAATCTCCGTTAAAAGATCGTAAAAATTACTGCATCGGAAACACACGCAGAGAAGTAACAGCTGTAATTTCGGAATTAACGAGCGCATTCGACCCTGTCGACGACGAAAGTGACCGAAATGGCGCAGATGCACCGAGGTCGGATGGTTGAGTCCTCAGACTGACATCAGCCGAGTTGGATGATTATGGCGATCTGCTCTCCCCGTATCAGCAACTGTGGCACGTGTCTTTCCAAGGTCTCCAACTTACCGGTGCGCTTCTTAACGATTACTTTGGGGATCAGTGGATCATTCGGGTCCATGTCGAAACGATTTTCTGAAAGCCAAACAAATTGGTTAATCACTAAAGGTCTTTAATAACGGTTAAGAAACATATACAATCGAATATTGGACGATACAATCATTTATTTTGTATTCAAAACTCAAGAGATTGGGACAAACACGAAACGACAAAATCATAATCTTTCTCATAGCCCATCAGGAGAAGCAAAAACATAGAAATACCCTGGAAGTGAAGGAGATGTCATCTACCGAATATGGAATAATGAAAAAAAATAAAATTTTGCGTTTGGTCGTGTCCTTCACCGATTTATGTCAAGTACCCAATAACGAAGGACATGAAGGATAATTTGTTATCAAACCGTGGTTCTTAAATTTTCAACGCGTTTGTGGATATTTCAAGGCATCCCCATCATGGTACACCATTTCATGATACGTGCATTCTATCGTCTGAATGTGTAATTATGTACAAAACTTCCTCGCCTTATGAATCCCCCCCCCCCCCCCACACGAATAGCACAATTCGTCCCGGGATGCCCTAAGGAGCTCCTAAGGACGTCCACATGTAACTTTTTTGTTCGAGGGAACGCTTCAGGACATTCCGGAACAAACATGTTGGTAATCATCTAGGACTCTTTGTAGTTTGGGCATTCCCTGGGATGTCCTGGGGAACTCCTGAGGATGTCCAAATGTCCGCTTTTGCTCCTCGGGAGTTCCTCAGGGGCTCCTGAGGACGTCCTGGGATGGTCTTGTGCTGTTTGGGTTTTAGCGTTCGAACACTTTTTTTTCGTTTGACACACCTGCTTGGACTTTCATACTTATTGAAGTAACTACTTTATACTGGGATACCTAAATTTGTTATACTCCGGCAATCTTAGATATTCAACCCTGCATGGTACTCAAACCTAATTCTTTTAGTTGGAGTCTTATTCCAGGTCGGGTTGTTAATTAGTAGTAGGTGTGGGGAATGTGTGGTTAATAAAATTGCCTCAAAATCCCGATATGTCAAAAACCCGATAGGTAAACATCATGGTTTCAAAAAGAATATGATCACCATCAAAATATAAAAAAAGAAGATATTACCACCTAAAAATGTCCATACTACCATCTAAAGTTCATCTTGCAATCCGGAGGTTATACGCCTCGCGATTTTAGAAGCATCAGGGTTGAAAGCGCGGCTTTCATTAAATAAGTTGCTCCACTGGAAAAGCGCGGTAATCCGACATGTCAATAATATCGATGTGTTTCACCACGTGTCCGCGAGCCTTGGAAAGGTGTGAAAGGGGTCTATATACAGTAGGACCTGCGCCCCAACAACCACGGCACGTGTACCGGCTTCAATCGATCTTGGACTTCCGGCCTCAAGGTCGGTGGTTGCCATCGCCTCGCCGTATCAACGACCTTTGGGACCCCGTACTAGTGACATGTGTTTGTCCGTGTTTGTGTATTTGTACACATTTACAGGTCACAAGGGCTAAATTAACCCTGAACTCCAAGTCTTTTTAAATGTCACTGTTACGTAAATCGCAATTTCCTGCTTATTTACTGACGTTTCTTTCAGTCGCTAGCGCAATATAATGTTTATTTCTTTTGCTACAAATTTATCAGTAACCAGGGTTTTAATTTTGTCATTCTTTACCTTTGGATATCTTTCAAGGCTCCCTTCGAGGGATGTTTGATATTTACATTAAGAAGTACAGAAGGGTCGATACCCTCAAATCAGATTTTAGGTCAATGTACTTTGGACAACTGGAATAACTGCCTTTATGATGACGGCAGAGTCGTTATACTCTTTGAAACATGTTTACGATATTTGAAATATTATTTGTTTTCAAAAATCTATATAAAATTTCAACTTTGCTGATGTTACCGGGTATGTATGTATTATTCGATAAAAAATAATTATCTCCGTTAAATCTTTTATTGAAATCAAAATCCTCCGAAGTTACCAAATATGATAATGACGGCTACTTGTAATCAAAAAAGTTATGACAGTTTGAAAAAGGTTAACGTCCTAACCCTTTCGACTTTAAACTCCTTTAATTCTATCGCATGGAATTCTTAAACCAAACATCGTAAAAACATACCATATAGACCGAAATAAGAATAAAATAAACAATTTCACGGAAAGAAAGTGAAGTAAAAATTGGAAGCGGTACTTCTTATTCAATAAAGGCACTCGGAAGCTGGATAAGTTGTTATTAAAGCCAAATGTAAGAACTCTTGGAAGCGAGTATTAATAAGTAGCTGAGAGAAGAAAACGATGAAGAAAAAGAAGAAGTATCTATACGCTGAGGTATCGGGCAAAGGGAATACGTAAGAGGTTGAACCGCATGCGAGAAAATACGAGGCGGAAGAACTCTGCTAGAGGTGGGCATGGGTGAAGAAAGGAAAACAAAAAGAACTGCAAAACGAGGAAGAAACAACATATTGCGAAAATGCGAGATAAATAGGGAGAAAATGAAGAAGAAGCAAGATGACGAAGCAAAGAACTCTGTATTATAGTTCGTAGGAGGAGGAGCAAAAAGACGAAAAAAAGACACAAACCATAGGGAAAGAGAAAGAAAGAGAGAAAGTACGGCAAACAAAAGAAAAGGAAGGGATAGAGCGGGCACGTGGATCTTGTATCGAGCGCAACGCCACTACGTTGTCAAGGTCGGTTCTTGCCCTTTCGCCGCTACGGGGCACCCTTAAAGTACCTTCCGCACCTCGAACCCCTCGATTCGACCACATTTCCACCATCGTGCAAATAAAATGCGTATATGTCCGACAGCCCCAGACAGTTATTTTGATTAATTTCCTGTTAAGTGTATACGATATCGTTACCTGAAATTCACATTTTGGCCTTATTATCTTGTTTTTATTTATATTTTCGATGTACGGCTTTGCATTTAAAGATATTATTATTCCAACAAATCCGAATTGTCAAAATTCACAGTTAAAGAAAACACAAAACACAGTTAATCGATCCATTTCATAAAAGTAAAGTTACTTATTATAGAAAGTAATTAATTTCACTATTTTTCATTGCAAACTAGACAATAATATTTAAATATATATTCCCGTAATATGATACATTTTAATACTGTTGAATCATTGTGGTGAGGCGTAACATTACCTCTCGTGACCTTTGTCTTTGTAATAAAGGGCAAACAAAAAGTTCCCGCGTTTTCGCGATACGGCGAAATTTGTGTAAATATACAAACATAACAAATGTGAAGGAACTCTTGGAATTGTGGAGAGTCGATCCATATTTAGGAAAGTTTAAAAATATTCGATATTTGGAAAGGTATGTTTCAATGGCTGCTTTGTATTCATCACAATATTTTGCTGATGAAGAAGTAACAAACCTTGAAAATTTACGGAATTTATCTGATGAAATTCATTATACACAAAACTTCAAATGTCAATTACTGCCGTTTTTACTAAACATTCATTTTTATCTTTAATATCTTAATTATCTGTTCTGTTTAGTCAAATAGACGCAATTCAATTCCCGATCTTCCTTTTGGGTGTACTTTCGAAAAGGCATTAATCACATTTTTATTTCAACTATGATTTTAAGGTAAAATGATTAAAACGCGCCTTATTTTTTCTTATTTATTTTTAAAAATACAAATCTGACGAAAAAATGTTTCAAACAAAAAGTATACATCATTAAATTCTCTACTGAAATTCTCTATTTGAAAATAAATGAGAAAAAAGCGTCTTTTTCATATTCGCCAATTTAAAAGCACAGTGACAATAAAAATTACAGGTGATACCTTTCCGAAAGTATTAATTTTTTTTTAATATGACATTGGCACCTAACTGTGTAGTTGATTTTGTAATTATAAAATTCTGAGCAAAAACGGGTTTACATTTATTCCATCGTGATTTCTGCTCATTAATATCAAACGAAGTTTTTTTTTTAAGTATAAGCCCACAAGTTAACCCCAAATTTTGTTGCATAAACTAATTTCGAATTTTAAATAATTCCATTGAAAGATTTAGCAAAACGAAATGATTATCAAATTGAAGAAGTATTCAAATTGGATGAAATGACAAAACCTTGCTTTTCCAAATTTAAAAGTGTTTAATAAATCTAAGCAAAAATCGATATACAAAAGTAAATAATATATTAATATATATAGTTATAATACAAAATAATTAACCTGGTACAAGTTCTAGATTTAGTCAAACTGAGCACCATGGTATGATATAATTTCATCATACACCCCGAAAATGTCATTTTATGGCTAAAAACCCGATTTTAGGCAGGTTTGTGTGAAAAATCACTCATAACTACTATCCAAACCTTATATTGAGAAAATGAGAACTGACGAAACTAAAGTATCTGCGATTTTTTTACTTTTTTTCATTTTTTTCAACTTTAACGGTATAATTTTACATTAGAAGATTAGTATCCTAGAATTAACAATTATTATTAAAATTAATAAAAAAAAATATAAATAAAAAATAAATAAAACATAAAAAAAAAGTAAAATATATACGAATGTTTATCTCAGTAACATTGCATCTTACGGAAAATTAAATTAACATTAAAAGAAAGTAAATATTGACGTAATTCAAAAGTAGAACCTGTCGCGAAATTTATTTCCAATAATTCTGCAATTTTTTTGCGCGATCCAGCTGACATATTATGTGAGCCTACGAATTACCTTTACATAACTAGAATTTTGCAAAAAAACGGTAAACATTATTTCGACGCTCGAGACGAAGACTAGGATTCGGCGTTAAGGAACGAAAACTAGGAGAAGTCAATATTTGCAACGAATACTACTAGGATCTTTCATTATTTGACACCAAGACTAGGTCATTTCAATTTCGGCGCGAAGACTAGGTTCTTCCATTTCTTCCGTTTCGTAGAGCATTTTCGGTTTTCCAACTTCGGTACCTATCCTGAAAACATAATAAGGGATACTGGGGAAACAACAAAACCATATGACCAATGCTTTTCTTATGAGAAATACGAAATTGAAGTTATTATTTCATAAATATCGCAAAAAATAAAAACTATTGTTTGTGACAATATTTAAGAAATAAACATCAACCCCTATTGATCACATGGTTTTGCTGTTCCCTCAGTATTCGGGGCACGATGATTGGTGCGAGCCAATGTTTTCAGGAAAGTTAGTGACACCGAAAATGCTCTATTGTTGAGTAATGTACTATTTCTTCACACCGGGAGGAAAGCAGCAACTTTCCTCCCGCAAGTGGGAGGAAAGGTGCCGCTTATCCTCCCGATCATGAAGAAAAATCGCATACTTCCCTCGGGATGTAAAAAAGAATGCCTCAGACTGCATGTTTTTTGTGTGAAGAAAAATATGTTATATATAAGTATTATTTTTCAGGAATAAACAATGTTACTATTATTTATTAATAAATATATAGAAAAATAAAAATTGTTAACAATATACATGGCTAAATGAAAAATAATTATACAAATCAGACATGCTACGCTTTACAATAAAATAATAATGTAATCGTCGCTTAGAAAACTCGAAAAATTCTAGTTTTCGTGTCAAAATAACGAATTATCCTAGTTTTCGCGCCGAGAAAAGTGGAAATCCTTTTCTTTCAGGAAAAAAATCGAAATCTCCCAGTTTTCGCGCCGGGAAAATGAAATGTCCTAGTTTTCCAGTAGAGGAAGTGGATTATCCTAGGCTTCGTCTCGGATTTGAGAAATCCTAGTCTTCGTCTCGAGCGTCGATTTATTTAATTTAAAATTTTACAGTTCCGCTATGTGCCGCTTCGACATTTTACAGAATCTGTTTTCGTGCAATAATCACAGCAAACAATAAATAAATGTCGCCGTATGTTTGGCTATAGCCTTTTATTTTTTGTTCTGTGACGTTTCAATCTTATATTCTAGTTCAGACATGCTGAAAAAGTGCAGTTGACACAATTAAAAAAAACTCAATACGTTTATTTAATTCCGCATTCCGCACATACCTCATACACTGTTATGAGTCTAACCTCATTTTAGGACTATAAAAATATGACCAGTCAAGAAAAATCAATCAAAAAGCATTTATTTATTTCATAAATTTACTGGCCTACCGCATTGTTGATAACGGCGGAAGCTAAGAAGCCCAAATGTGATTTGTCAATTATGTTAGCATAAATAGTAACTAGAAAAATGTTTCCCGCTCGGTTTCTCGCCTTCCTCTGCCGTCTCCTTATATTTGGCAAAAGAAGGGGAGTGCCGCTTCTCCCACTCTCCTCAGTCGCGTTACGTTCGTAACGTCACACCAGGCCCTTCTTGAGGCCCCAGCGCGCAAGGTGGGAGAAAAAAAGAGCGGCGGCAGACAAATATAACGATACTGAATTGGGCAAATATGCTGGGATGTAAATATAGCGAGACGTGTGATTCGATAATCATCCAGAAAATGCCTGACGAATGTTGTTCGTTATAAAGTTTAACGGTAGAGGAATACAGAACCTATTAATAATAACATTACTCCTTAATGAGCCGCTAAATACCAACTCGATAGTGCAATCAAATTCGCTTGTACCGACGTTGTATTTTGATAATGAATTATTATCTTAGACCGATTTTACACCTTTTTTACAAGTGTACACCAAGTCTCATTAATATCGATTCTGAATTGGGTGAGAATTCACAAGAATAAATTCGACAACGTTAAATGTTTAAAAGATGAAATAACAACTTTTACCGCGATAATCGTACAAATTCCGCTATTATTTACATTTAAAGATTCAATCTTGGTGTGTTGTATATATAAATATTTATGTTTAATCATACGACAGCATACAAAGAATTTATTAGAACTATAATTTATTCATGTTCAGTTTAACAACGATTTATTTATTTCAAAACTTCACAGGAAAAGTTAATTCGTGTAATAAGCGAAAATATCTGTCGGTCATTAAGGAACTTGAGCACTGGTAGAGTGCAAAAAAAGGACATGGTATGATAATAAAGTTTTTCAATATTCGATTGCCGGAATATACGTGAAATATATAGTGCGATAGCGTACGTGTATAATGTATCTCTTTTTGCGATTTCGATTAATGGGAGCAGCGGTATGCGATATATAATAAAATTAATTAAAAAAAAAAGAACGAAATATACGACCCCGTTTTGTCAACGGCATCGTTTTCAAGTAGAGCGTAGAAGTATAATATATAAGTCAAGGTCGGACCTTGCGTTCTCAAAATGACGGTCGAATTGTTACATTGTCGCGTCTCGCTTTTGCTTTCGATGTAATTTTCGTCTGAACCTTTCAAAATCGCTCCTCTCTCTCTTTTTACATCTGTCTGTCTTCCTTCCTCTGCGTCCTTTCCTCATTCTGTCAACATCTCTTTCACTTTTTTGTTTACTCACACTTTTTCTGTGGATGATTCGACATTTCTCGTCAATATGGGAGCGTTCTTGATTAACTCAGAAATGGGACAGTTTCAAAATTCATTATGAGATAGAAACTTTTATTATGCAAGTTTTAATTATGTAAGACTGTAATACTGGGAATTTAAAGAGGCTTTGTAATTTCTGGTCCAGTATTACTTTCATCGCCCTATTATACAATGGATTGCATGAAATTAATATCTTATTTTAAGATTATACAACTTTGTATAATCGCATCAATTGGATAGTCATAAATTGTTTTGTGATTTATTAAATGAGGTTATGATATCGCTTCTTGTTTTTATTTTTTAACTGGGGGCGTGAATAATTAACTCCAAATTCTGCAATAAGCAATTATTAATTAGCAAACCATTCTTATTATACTCATCGTTAAATGTGTTTTTACTTTTTTTTCGTTTGTACGGAACCGAAAAACTCCAGTATCATAACTATTGTCATAAAACAGTTTCTTGTTATAAAAAAATAATTTTCAAATATTAAATGAATCGAAAACCAAACATATTTTCCCACTCCCCATCTGATTACGAAAATGATCCATCTTACGAAAGATTATCCAGGCCTCGACCGTAAAAACATAATAAATGTTGTATTATATACAATAAATAAAGTATACTTATGCATCTAGAGAAATATAGTATTTTTGTCCCTAGGGCGCAACAGGGGACAAAACGCGATGAATAACTCTCGAGGTATAAAATGCAAAGTTGTTGAACGTCCATTAATATATTTGGAACGTTAGCTCTTCTCCCTTTTTTTGCTTCCCGGAGGGCGCAAAAATGCATTTTGTTACCTACTGTGACAAAAAAGTCTTTTTCACGAGAATGTAGTACAACGAAATCTCTATAAAAAGATTGCGAATGCGTAACGTGCAATGATTTTTACGACTTATCAACTGCATGCACAGAGAGAAAAAAGGGTTAATGAAATCTTAAAAAAGGTAGAAATGATTGTAATATATGATAATAGTTAATCAATTTTATTACATCTACTTTACTACACGCAACCATAAGTAAAATGAGTGTTTAATTGACAAATTCGCGATTTATTCGAGGTTTAAGTACTTTGCTACATGGGTAAGGATCAGAAAATAGTAAAAGAAACAATTTCATTGTTTGGTTTACAACAGAAATAGCTATTTTAACTACTTTTTGTTATACCGTGTTCTACTCTTGCGAAATGGTTTGTTTAACTATATTTCTGTCGCTGTGCTTCTCACAAAAGAAATGCTCATAAAATGCATTTGGGTTCAATTGGAAAATATGTAGCTGGATCTTGAACTAGAAGATAAACTTTGTTTTTGAACATGCAATTTCCAAAAATTACTCATACAACCAGAGAAATTTCTTGTTGTGTGAAACTACATTTCACTCAATTTATGGTAATCAGCACTTTAATATAGGTAATTTTACTATAAAATAATAACGTGTTTGTATTTTACTCAAGTCTGTAAAACCGTAATTTTCACTAATTGTAAATAACGTAAAATACATCAGTTTGCCAAATGGTTATACTAAATAACGAAAATTTAATAATGTTTCTTACAAGTATTTTTATTAATCAAATGGCTTCAGTCTAATTTAACTTCTTAATTTGTTCCTTCTCTTTATTAACTATATTTCGGCAAGTCGTAATTTGCGTGAGACTGATTTTGCAAAGACGGAATCTTATTATTACCTAATTAATATTACTTTAATACCCAAATAAAGTCATTTCCAAACATAGTCGTTGATATTTTAAATGCCATTACTTAAAAAATGGAAATAGTAAAGGTTCTAAATTATAAAATATAAAAAGAACAATTTCACACAACTAATGTTATAATTGTTAAGTTTTGTAATAGACAATGTCCTTCGACTTTACCAAACTTTTAATTAGAGGTAAAAAATAGGAACTAAAGAGAACATCTTCGCAAACGTAATTTTCTATCGTTCTAAATACAAAAGAGACAATTAAAAAGATGCATTTGATCATTCGATTATTGTCATATTATCTACATCCGAAACGTAAGCCTTTCAAAACGTTGTATTATTTATTAAATACCATTAGTAAAAAAATGTTGATGATCTACAACATATTTATCTTCAGTCGGTGTCAAGAAGATTTTTTCCTGCATGAAAAATATCAGTCTAATTAATATCGTTTAAAAATGTTAGGCAAAACCTCCGATGAAAATAGAAATGTTGTAGTGTTTCATATTCAATACAAAAATGCACTGTTTTTGCTTCAAAAATAATTCAAAATCGTTATTTTTGTCCGTGACAAAATAATTGGCACATTCTGCAGTCAATTTTAATAAAGCGCACCATATTGTCACTGTTTTAGACTCCAATTATTCTTAGATTTTCTAAATCACGTACACAAATAGAAACAATGACACATATTGCGCAATTTTGCGTATTAATAATTGCACCTAGAAGAAACCATATTTAATTATCTTAATATACTTGTGATAAGTCGTGACTACTAAATGATTTTTAAATACTTGACAAAAAATTACTTTCTCATACCTTTCTCATACTTTCTCATACCTCAAAACTGTATATTGCAAGTTAAAAATACAAAAGTTTATAAAGTTTACTTAAACTTGGTTTTAACTTCGTAGCCATTTTTAGTTTGGTCGTGTTAAACCTACCTGAACGGGCTCTATCTACTGAACAAAGTAAAACACAGTATCAAGTTCTTCACTTCACTTTAATATCGTTGGCACTAAACATATTCATTTTTAAATTAAATTATTGCTTACTGTTTTCGTGACTGGTTTACGACATTCCATAGAAAAATAATAAAAAACAAAAAAAAGCCACCAAAGAATGATTGAAAACTAATATGAAAACACTAAGGTAGAGCACTCGACCGGTGATCGAAATATTCCGGGCTCACGAAATCTCTCGAGTTCACTCCTGCAAATTATTCGGAAATGGAAAAATAAATTTCTGACGACAGAATAAAATAAATTAAAATATTGACGTGCAGAAATTTCATCTTTGTCCACCAAAAGACATTTATATACGACACTATTCCTTATACACAAAATGTACATATCAAATTATTATTTATTTAGATAAAATTACTAAATTTACTATTTTCTTTATAAACTATTCATATGTTCTATAACTAACGAACGAAGGGTGTTGTGAAGAGAAAACTGCAGATATTCCGTTTTTACGCACACTGTGTGTACATTTTTACATGCACATATACATATAGTATCCCCGAGGCTGATTTACACGACTATTGTATCACTTACAACACTGCGTGTGGGTTTTCGTAAGCAACCAATATCCGATCGTAGAACGTCATCGTTTTCGAGGAGCATCGAAGGCTATGTGGGATTTGCCAATTGCTTCAGTCCATTTTATCAAACCACAAATCTCGAACACTCCAAAGCCATTTTGAAGAAAAAAATCCTGATTTTTAATCCCTTATAAATTTGGATCAAATTTTAAAATATTTAATCTGTATTTCATGAATGTCTTGTTTATTTTAAATTTAATTAAAGAAAATCAAACTACAATTCCAATTAATTTGCGAAATAATATCTCACCCGTTCCTAATTATGTTTATCAAGAACTTCTAACCACTAAATGTCTTAAATAAAATAATTAATGTTATAGTTTTCGAATTCAATCGCTTGAAACTAAGTATTCAGGAATGGATAGTAACAAGCGAAAGTCGGTATTGCACACGCTACGTTAAATTTGTTTATGCTCAATTTTACATTTAGATTTACTCGCCACCTAGCGGTTAGTTCTGGCGACGTGCGATGATTACACATATAAATAGTGCAAGTACTGGAAAGTGTAGTTAGCTTACCTAACTTCTGATAGATTGAAAGCTACCTCACAAGTGACATTGTAAAACGTTAATGGCGAATTTAAATGAGGTGAAAGTGTTTTAGGATTTAATCGACTTTTTTCCATCCATGGAAATTACGATATCGTTCTCAACATAAATTATTGAATATACGATAAACGTAATTCAATGAAAATAAATGATATAATCAAATTTTGTCGTTGTCTGTAAATATTTGCTTTTGAATTTTCTTTTTTCATTTCATTGCTAATTGATATTCTAGTACCGTTGTTTATTAATATTTTTAGTAAGTTTGAAAAATTGGTCAAAACATAAAACATTTTTAGTTTCGTGTAATTCATCTGATTTCTAGATCAATGTTGCGATTTGTTACTTAAGTCTACATTTTTTGGTCTCAAAATCGATACTAACAGGTAGACTAAAAAATGTTCAAGAAATTTTTTTCAACAATATTGCGTTTTTTTCAACTTCAAGTTTTTGCGTATTTCATGTACTAATTTTTTATGCGTATTTTTTTTTTTAAAGAAAAATTTGATCACTTACTATGGAAGGTAACTCTTCTATTTCTTTAACATTAAATTAATCTTTATTTGTCATTAAATTGTCTTTGTTTCAAGATTTTCTGTTCAAGATTCCATGAACAAATTACTTGTGTCGTTTTTGAAAGCTTAGTTTTTTATTAATTGTTATTTCGTACAAATATTGTAGATCGATTGTAAATTTAGTTATCTGGATTCTGGTGTAGATATAATTATTACACACTTTTATCATTATAGTCTTCTATAAACAAAAATTTTAATTAATATTTCAGCGGATGATAATACAGGAATAAATCATTCGTAAAAAATAGGAATGTTCGACATTCTTACAAAATTTGCAAACCAAAGACAAAACTTTGTTTTAAAAAATATCACCGAAATTAGTATATCTCATAACAAAAAATATATTTTTTATTTTATAGATATAAGAAAGTTAGGTCGCATTAGTTATCTTAATAGTTTGTTGTTCAAATAATGGAACTGACCTTTTCACAAACTCATAAAAGTTGTTAATGTAATTTAGTTATATAGTATTAACGAAAAACAAAAAAGCTTTAGTAAATTTATCAGTTGATAAGTTTGAATTTACGAATTCTGCAATTTTAAGCATTTGACTACATATAAATATGTTTCTACGCTTTATAGTAGTTTTGACATAAACCAAAATACAAAAATTAGCCAAATATAAAAACTTGTTAGTAAAATGAATCACACATTCGAGACACCCTAGTACAGTCAGGGTGGATTTTATTTGCCAGGTCAATAAGATTCATAAAGATTGAAAATACAACACTGATATCTTTGTGGTATCATATAAACATTAAAATTAATTTTAATCATTTTTCATTTTTGGTAACATATACTTACGCTGCCTTTATTGCTGTAAAGTTAATTTTTAAATTTAATCAATGACGGGTAAGAATTAATTCAGACGGTCTCTACTAAACCATTATCAATTTTCCAAAATAAAAACCAGGGGTGTTACAAAATGTATCATATGTAGCTCATATAATATTTGCAACTACAGACAAGTATATTTATAGTCTTATATGGATAATTTTTAAAACAACCGACAACTGTTATAAAAAATATTTGAATAAATATTAGACAATCATTTTTGTTAATAATATTGTTTTTTGTTACTAACATTTCTAAAAACCAATGTTAGTCGTCAAGTGTACGCTTTAGTTGCTAATTGTTATATTCGGTTGAAAAAACAATTTTGTCAAAGAAGTAAAAATCATGTCCACTTCGTTAAAACAGTATTCAATAAATTAATTAAAGAAAATATTTGTATTAATAAATTTAAAAAAAGAACTTACGCGAAAATACGTGATTTAATACATTATATATTTTTTTTTGTGAAGAACTTTCATCGGCATATAAATAACTAGTTAATAATAACAAATAAATAATATTTTTGTATCAAACTTATTTATTCAGTTCTTCATTTAAGAAAAAACAAAAAACTTATATTACTAAAGAACAAAAGTAAACAACAACAAAAGAAAAATAAATACATTCTATTGAGAGGACTCTTTATTTACAACCCATAATAACACGATAAGCACAAAATTAAATTTAAAAGCAAAATGTATAAATCAATTATAAATATGTATAAAACTATGAAAATGGAAAACTGTGTCCACATAGTGGTCCAATTAATAAAACTAACTCATAGTTAGAATTAGCTTTCGACCATTGTTTTATTCTTATTTTATCCACCTGTAACTCCCAGGAATTAAAAAAGTATTTTTTCGTCGATATTTCGAAATTACGCTTTATAAAGAATGCTTTCTACACAACATGATTTTTCAGGTTAATTTTTGGTTTGTTTGTTTATAAAATTACACTCCAAAACAGAAAATATACTGCATCGATTAATTTTCACTATAGAGAAGCGATGTATATTAACACAGAAGTACACTGCAACAAAAGCTACTGAAAATTTCCAGTATTTTTATTTGAAGGAATTACCTATACCTATACCTGGTATAGAAATTTTATAAATTGGATACTTAATGTTAATAATGTGAACAAGAAAAGGTTAACATCCGTATTAATATTTTATTGTAGTGTGATAAAAAATACACTGAATATCTAAACTATTTCTATGAGCGATACTACTTTTATTAGTTACTATAAAATTGAACTGAAGGCAGTAAAAATTGTGATTTGTCAGTTGGGCATTTGATCATTTTTGGATTTCTTCGGCACCTAGTGTACTTCGAAGAAACTATTTAAAAATTTCATTTCTGATTCATTGTACAATTCCCAAGTTCAATTGGATTTCGCCATTTGTACATATGCTGTTGTGGAACGATATCTGTGTTGAAAAATACTTTTGTATGACCATTTTTCAATTATTCTGTACAGTGAATCTAAATTCAGAAATTAAAGATTACAACGAAATCAAAGTGATAACTTATTATTATGCAGTAGTTACTATTAAACATTGAAAACATCCTTCTTTTATTATATTTATTATATTTATAAGAAGCATGGTTGAGTGGTTAAGAGCGTGGAATGTTACCCAGAGTACTGGTGTTCGATTCCAAGTCGGTCCTATTTTTTTTTTTAATATTTATTTACATTCAATATAATACAAAAATGATTTATTTTTACTCAAAAATTCGTCCAATTTTGGTCCTGGATAGTCTCAAAACTGTGATCCCAGTTAGATCACTTCTGGATCTAATCGACTTTGATAAAAAATCCATACAATTTTGATCAAATTCTGCTCAAATTTTGATCAACACTTTTTGTCTCCGGTAAAAAAGTCGACGAAGTAGATATTTTTTAAGGAAAATAAAAACTAAAGAATTAGATCAAACAAAATGTTTTAAAACGAAATTGGTAAACCTATACAAAACGGGCATCCCCGCAAACAAAAATTTAAGTACACTATTTCGATGTATTTTTTGCCTCCTGAAAACGAATATGATGATAACAATTGGCGTTTGGCAATATCTTGGCCGCTATTTTGATAAAACGGCCAAAAAACGTGATTTTTTTTTAGTTTTTTGCATTTATCTCAAACAAATACACCTCTGACGAAAAAATGTTTCGAATAAAAATTTTAGAGCGGAAAATTCTCGAAAATATCGAAAAATAGGATGTATACATTTTTTTTATTATCCCAACAGTCCGACCCCCAATTTTTATGATCATATTCGTAATCAGCGGGCAAAAATACATCGAAATAGTGTAGTTAATTTTTTGTTTTCGAGGATGCCCGTTTTGTAAAGATTTACCACGAAATAAATTGTGGATTTATCAACGTCACGCTCAAAGATTAAAATCAGCCACTATTTTGAGAATCGACCATAATCGTTTATGTGCAACAAGGTATAGATGTATTTAAAAATTATTCAAACATGATTACATAACTTGATAATTATATTTGACTTTAATGTTTTCTTCAATACTTAACGTAAGATTAAGGAATTTGTACAACGCAATTTATTTGTACATCACTCTAAAAACATATAAATAAATACATGAATCTTCGTACATTTTTTATGAATTACAATTTTCAGTAACAATAAAAACGTTACATTGAAGACAATGTTATGAACATATTCGTCTTCATTATTATCATTGCAAGGAATAAATCATTATTAAATTCTCATTAGTCGATTGAAGTGTCCTTGTATGACACGCTTAATAAAAACAAATGTATTGTTAACATTGGAAAATGAACAAGGTTTCATTCTCTAAATTTACCAACAATTGTCATCAAAAACATAATTTAAACATCACCATTCATCTTTCTACTAATTACCTTTTATAATTTAAGTTTTTAAGATAAGAAAAATCGGTGCTAATAAAATTAACGATAATCTTTTTTGACTACTTACCACCTAGAAAGTACACTTTCTCAAATCTTAAAAAAAATCTTGCGCAGACTTATTGCGATGAATCTGGACAGGTCAGAAAATTTGACTTTCGCGCTACTCTACCGTAGGCGATAAGTCAGATTCGACGGGCGACGCGAATATAGATATCGCGTTTATATAGGCGTTTCATTGACACTGGTAAGGAGTAGGAGTCATTCATGGTCAGACACGCGTAGGACGACCGGGAAATGCATTTTGCATCGTGCGTTCGAAACGACAATCGACCTAACGGTTATGCACACGCTCGTATTTACAATGAAAACGTGACATCGCGCTGATGTTTGGCGTTTATTTCGCGCCATTTGCATTTATGAGTAACGCCGCTAAAAATATTACGTCTTTAAAGCGATCTTGCCGTTGCTTGGATTTCCGCGATGAGACCAAAGTCTATTTTGTTCGTCCTTTTTTTTTCGAAATTGAACTCCAAAAAATTCATTAACCTCTGTAGTAGAGAAGTATAAATTTGAAACAATTTGATATTATTTTTGGTTTGTTGTGAATTCCTTTTCAAAAAAACATAATGAAGATATAACATTTTTTGTTGTATAACGTGTGGGTGAAACATATCTTGTTTTAGATCAGAACAATGTATGTACAGTATATTTTCCTGGTTTCGTCCCGTTATATTTGCTTGTCACCGCTGTCTATTTCCCCCACCTTGCAAGCTGCGGCCTCAGGAAGATCCTGATATGAAGTCACGAACATAACGCGATTCAGGGGAGTGGGAGAAGCGGCGCTCCACTTCTTTTGGTCAATATAACGAGACGGGAGGGGAAGGGGAGGAACCGAGCGGGCAAATATACCGGGACTCTACTATAATACGAATGTTGGACCTTGTGACGTTTTCTGTGCCATTCTCGTGAGGAGCCATCAACAAGAGCCACCGCGCTTTTGAATTAGTAATAGGGACCAACTATACTTTATATTTGACTTTTCGACGGCAAATAACATTTTGAATACGTATATAAATTATGAGTAAGCAATTTTTGAACACCAATGTAATTTATGTTTTTTTGGACATTTCCCCTTTTTTAATCGATACCATAATCCGGAATATTTGTATCTGAAAGTAACCGGCAGAAAGAGTTTCATACAAATTTCGCAATTTATCAAATTTATCGATCGATCTCAGAGTCTATGCCATCGATCAGGATCGCTCGAAATTGAGCAATTTTTAAAAGGCGCCATCTCGCAACAGGTGGCCATGAGTAACACCGGCATTTTAATAGGTCGATTTTGATGCGTCGAATAGTCCGTGAATTTAGGAATCCAGTCCACTGTGTACCTGTGCCATATTTGCGGAGCAAAATCGTATGTGTGCATGCAGATGCACACACGTATACGCCACACCACGGTCGGAATTTACGGCGAGTTTACGAGCGTATATGCAACGTCGGCATATTTCGAGGTCAGCAGATTAATATCGAGACTGTACTCGTGAATTCGCGCGTGTTACAACGACTACCGAAAGCTGCTCTAGGACACCCGAGGAAAATCACCTCAGCAGGCAGCGTCGGATTTTTGATCATTCCGATTGAGTCATTTCGGTATCCAAGGTCAAAGTTTGAAATCATCATCATCCAATCCTATGCATAGAAACTTGACATAAATTATTTAAAATTTGGAATCGTAACAACAAACTTTTACTCCTGTTATGATACAAAATTTTCAAATGAATTATGAAAATTATTATATCAGGCGCTGATGGATAGATACCAAAAATATCTTATTCCATACGTTGAAAATTGAAAATGGCGGATCACTTGGCGAAAAATAAATGTTGATTTTATAAAATAAACTTGAAATAAAATGGTCGTTTATTTGCGTTCATAAATATGAAAAGTTATTCGAAAAATAAAGCCGCCATCTTGGATTCACCATTTTCAATCAATTCAACAATTGCAGTACATCCTCCCTCCGTAATTGTAGTCTTAAAATATTCCGCAATTGTTTTTCAGTTTTCCCCTTCCATATGCATCGTAAGAAGAAAGGCACACTCGCGCATGCGCACGTATCTTCTACTAACAGTTTCATATATGGAGAAGGGGAAGTAGGGTCGAGAACGCAGACAAGCAATTATAGGGGAAATTTGGCAGCGACCGGTCAATAATTACGGAGGGAGGAGTGTAACACGATTAATTGAACTTTTGAACTATACATTTACTCGTTATCCCAATATTTAATTTTTTTCGGAAAATATTTTCTTTGCTTTCGTGTATATGTTATACTACTGTTAAAAAGTCATGTAACCTCACTTTTCAAGAAGGTACATAGAATATGTCAACTTCTCTTTGTTCCTTTTCTATAAATTAATATTTCTCATCAGGAAATCACTTTTGTCTTTAGAAAATTTATCTAAAGATAGTAATCTCAAAATGGCACCTGAACGGGTTTCTATTTTGAATTTAGAAATTTCAGTCTTTTCTTTTATACTTTTGACAATAAACTATTATTTATGGAGGTTTTTGAGCTGGCTTATCGCGATTCTGACGTCAGAAAACTACAAGATGGCGGTTCTAATATGTCCAATATTTCTAGCCGAATTGGTTATTTCTCTTAAGTCTGTGCTAGGATGTCATTTATAGAAGTTTTTGAGTACGATCTTAAGAACCGAGCACGAAGTCAAAAATGAAGAATACAAAATAGCAGATACAAAATGGCGACTGTCCAATCTAATTCATTGAAAATCTCCCAGTGCACAAATTGTACTTATAACTTAACCTTAAGTAAAGTTAAAAGGAGAAAAATTATGTCCAAACGTTACACTCTAAAATAAAGTGTAAATAAAATGGAAATATGACTACTTAATTAAATACATTATTCAATTCTACAAAATTGATATTACTTAATGTCAAAATAAGGTTACTACGGTTATACAAGAATATTTTGCAACAAGAAACACTTGATTAAAAAAGAATTTTTTTAACCGAAGTAAAAAATTATTCAGTAATAAAAAAATATATATTACATAATCTAAAATGATATAAATTGAAGTCCATATTACATACTATAAAAAGTACTACCAGTTGTCATCAGCTATTAATTATTATTAATCAACGCACTACCCAATTATATACTTCTTTTAAATTAAGGTGTAAATATCACCTAATTTCCGTATTGCATTTATATATAATTAAAACGATTTTAAATATTGATTTTTTAATTATACGAGCTGATATCTTCAGAAGAACCTGCTAAAACCGGGATCTCTGCAATCCTTGAAACTAATGAATCCTCGCCATATAAAATAACTTTATCAGTGTACAAGGAAAGAAATGCTTTGATGAAATAGGTAGTAATAAATAATGAGTGAATATTTATTTGAATTAAAGAAATATCAAATCCACATATATATATATATATATATCATTTCCTTCTGACACAATTTGTTACTAATGTATTCTCTGGTATAATTGTTATATTATTTAGAATAGAAATCCACTTCTATAACGAGTGCGAAATGCTGTGGCGCTAGAAAAGGAATAGTCACTACCAAGTCTAGCGGCGGTCGAATGAACTATATTATACAATTGCACTTTTGACTAACTTGTATGCCAATGTTTTATATTTCGTCAGATGAAATACAACTAATCTTTTGCTGTAATATTCATTATCGCCTGAATTCCAAATTACAAAACCTTCCAATTTTTCCTGGCAAAGTAAAGTTTAAGTTAAGCAAAATTACCTAAAATAGACGAAATAAGCGAAATTTACTAAAATAGTATAATTTCTTATTACAATCGTAAAATTGTGTTGCAAAATAAAAATAGTAAAAGAATTCGAAATGTTCACATTCAAATATATTAGAAATAAATTTTCTTAAAATGATTTTCCTTCGACACCGAAGTGACAAGCTGTAAAGATAATTTTCCGAGTGTGAAAATTTACGTTTCGAGCCTCAACCTTGAGAGAGCCACATGCGTTATTTCTTCACTTATGTGCAAACAAGAAAACACTCGCGATTTAGAATTAGGAATTTTAATATCATTGGTTTATTTATGTAGCCGGACGTTAAAATTAATATTTTTTACATTGAACAGTCTATATTGGAATAGACGTGAACGTTAAATATAAGAAGGTCGACTTCTGCCAGGGAATATAAGTTATCTCTTATATAATAATACTAAATGTAAGAAGTTTTAAACGTGTTGTCTGTTAACATTGAGTATGAAATGTACTAATATAAACACACGATTATCTAAATTTATAAATAATTTCTCCCAAATTATATTTACATATTCGTAAATGGGCATTTTCTATAATATGTCGTACATGGATGTTTTGTGTAAGAGCTGTAGTATTGTCTGGAATAAGGTTCACCATTACGTAGGATTTGTACACAATAATTGGAAAATTTCATATTATTATATTATTATTAAATACAATATCTAAAGGGCATTATTACTGAACAGTTCTATAATTTTTTCCATGAAATTGGTCCTTTCAATCGAAAAATTAAATTCCTAAGAACATTTTATAGGAATTGCCGTAATTATGTAATGCTAACCTTTTTTGCATAATAGTTTTGTGCCGTTGAGGTCCGTGAGGCGGCGCCGCCCTAACCCTTAAATAAAATGGCGCAGTGAGCAAGTTAAGTTCAGTTCTGATTAACTCCGCATAATAGTAGTTAGCCTACGATGGTTCGAAACATTTAAAGAGGATTTATTACATTTATAATTTCAAATATAATATAATTTTTCATAAGGAACTATGACTTAATGACATGTATTATAATTAATCAATAAAAGTATTTTTATATTCGTAATTAAAAAATAACTAAATATTTCTTATATATTTAATAAAATAAAATCTTAATCGTTGGAAAGCTCCAACAATTACTTATTTTTAAAACTGCAATTACAACTTTTCTCAAAATACTTATTATGAGTTTTTATTTTACATCTCATGTTGACTTCTTCATGAATGTTTCGAGTCAACAAAATAAAATTATAGTTTTTCGGTGTTTTATTCTGCTTTAAAACATTGAAAGCGTTATTCTTAAACCCACTTTTTCATAATCAGTAGTCAACATTTTGAAAATTTCTGTTATGTTTCCTACGTTCAGGGATAATCAACTATTTTAAGATAAATATTGGATTGCTTTATTTCAAGTGAAATTTGAGAACGTTTTTGTAATTGTGTGCGTAAAGTTAGTGCGTACTTTTGATGCCTGTTTTTCGTGCGTCACTGTTACGCACTCCCGACGACAAAATTCGTAAAATGAACGGTCGAGCTTAAAGTTGTACTTTACGCACTCAAGCAGGCATCAAAACTTTACGCACTCCCTTTACGCACCCAATTACAAAAACTGGGATACCTAACATGGATATAAAGTATAACTGTTACGCAACGGTCGGGAATTTTACACATCACTCGGCGCCTCGTATGTATAGTTCCCGCCCGGTGCGTAAAAGTACACTTTACACCTTTGTTAGGTAATATACTATTTACTGCGACTTCAGAACATTGTAACCTTAATTTTTGTTATTTAAATAATAAAAATATACGTATAATTTTTTTTCATGTGAATAAAATAATCTGTGCAGTTCGTTTGCAGCATTCTTTTAAGTATTTGCGAGTGAATTATTATTATTATTTGCATAAACTAACTACTTGAGTGCAGTATTGACTAAAAATTTTGTATATGTGCCATTACTACATTAGTCCCCTATATGTTTGGCTTTCTCCATCCTAAATTAAAATACATTCATGACGGACGTAAACAAAAATAGGAAAGTGCCCGGGAAAAAATGGATTATATATAATTATATATAAATTTAGATGCAATTATATATAATAATATATAATTGTATATGTTTATATACGATTATATATAATTATATACAATTTTTGATACAATTAGATCCAATTATATATTATTATATATAATTATATATGGATTTTGGCCGTATATAATTATATATAATCGTATATAAACATATATAATTATATATTATTATATATAATTGGATCTAATTGTATCAAAAATTGTATATAATTATATATAATCCATTTTTTCCCGGGTGGAGGAATATAACTTAAGACATGCTTCCGCCATCTTGAAAGATCGGACCTTACAGAGACTACTAGTGACTCCTTTGACTAGTGACGAGTTTATCCCTTTGACTAGCGATAGTTTTTTGCTCTTTACCCCGTCAGTGTTATTCTTTCGCCATATTGATTACGTCAGAACCATGCAGCGCAATATTTGTAGTATGGTCGTCCTCCCCTTAAGTTTTACACTTCAGGTATCAAGATGGCGGTTTCTTCCCTTACTTTTAACTTTCTCCTAACCCCCAGTACCAGAGTTATCTGTGCTCCTCTGTACGCCACGCACATGCGCATGTTTACCGGCGACATTGAAATACCTGGTGCTGGGGGACGCCGCGCCGTGAGGGGAACAGTAAAACACCCTGGAAGAAAATCTTAAAACTTACGGGATATAAAAGTTAAGGGAAGTAAACTTAAGGAGGTTCACCAGGTACCTATCGAGTCAAATATGGAACGGACGCCAATATGACTTGGGTGGTATGCTTCCTAAGACGTTGCCGTCCGTCAACATAACCAAAAATGACCCTTTTAGCTATTTGTTTATTTTATTTCTCGTCTCTAAAGGTAGGAAGAGACGTTTTTCTTTCTGCAAATAAAATCTCACACATTTTTTTATCAGTAGTATAAATTTTACGAAAAACTCAATGTTAATTCAATACGAATTTCATGAATATATATTTGTTCCCATAAAACTCAATGTTAAAGAATCGTGAACATTTTTATTAATTTCTCTGCTCTGAAGGTACCTAGGGGCTTGAAACTTTGCAGGCATTAATTTCTTTCATTGTTTAACCTACTATAATTTTTTCGTTAAATTCTCAATGTTAATTCTTTGACCTGGTGAACCTCCTTAAGGGGAGGACTACTGTGTGAGGAAATACTTACCACTCTTCGAATGGCCACTAGCGGCAGGTGTTTTCTGAAGCAACTAGTTGGGGGCTATTGTAAATTTTAAGATACAGTAGAGTCCCGGTATGATTGCGTCTCTTTATATTTAGGCTCTGACATATTTTCTTGGCTCCTTCTTGTAATGTTTACCTGCCGCTCTCTTTTTCCCCCACCTTGCGGGTTGGGGCCTCAGAAAGGGCCTGCTGTGATGTCACGAACATAACGCGACTGAGAGGAGTAGGAGAAGCGACTCTTTTGGTGAATATAACGAGACGGGAAAGGAAGGCAAGGAACCGAGTCGGTAAATATATCGGGACTCTACTGTACATTGTAAATGACAGAGTAGTAGTTTGACCCTCATCGTACAACATACATTATACATTACCCAATCATAGCGCACAGCTAAATATGTAAGTCAAAGATTTAATTCTAAATAGTATTATCTAAAATATCGTATCCACAGAAATAGTGGAATATACTTGACCCCTTGACTGCCAATGACGAAGATCTTTGTCATTTTGGACTTTTCCTAGACTGCCAGAAAAGGACAAATATTTGTCATAATATAAAGTAGACTAACATATTCTGGAGTTTATGTAAAATAAAACCAAATCCATTTCTAGACAGTCTAAGGTGTACTGAATATGATGGCGTTGTCCATTTTCATAATCGCTGTGTCAAAAAATATATATAAATCCAGGAAGATGGTAGTTTTCACAATTTTTGCAAAATCTTAGTCATGAAGTATGACATTGTGGTCAATCAATTTATGCATAAAAAGTTTATAAAACCGCTTGAAATTTGCCACTCGGGGGTTTACGGGGTCGCTGATTACGAATCTGACTTCAGATTTTGGAAATTCAAAATGGCGGATTCTATATGGCGGAAACTTTTTTGAAAAGTCTAACCATTCTGCTTGAAACTTGTTACTCGGGGGTTTACGAGGTCGCTGATTACAAATCTGATGATATATTTTGAAAATTTAAAATGACGGGTACAATATGGCGGAGAAATTTTCCAAAAATGGAACCATTTTGGTTGAAAAATTTTCAAAATCCAACTTCAAATTCGTAATCAGCGATCCCGAAAACCCCAAAGTAACAAATATCAAGTGAAATGGTTGGAATTTAGAAAATTTGTTACTCACTTTGAATTATCAAAATCTGACTTCAGATTCGTAATCAGCGTCCCAAAATATCCCTATACACCAAGTTAAAGTAAAATATAACAATTGTTTTTTTGGCGTTTTGGATATTTTTTGTGAAATTCTCGTGGCAGTCAAGGGATTAAACCTTTATTATACTGTACAAAATAAGTTATAAAAAGACAAATTGTTATAATTAATACCATTTGCATTTCCAAATTTGTGTCGGGTGTATCTGATCAAATTATTTACTCTACTAACATAGATGCATGCAAATATATGTCCTTCATGCTTTAAATTAAAAAAGTTATTTAAATGTCGATAAAAATTAAAAAATTAAAAAAACTTACTTAGAACAGGAGCTTTCCTCTTGATTTTTCTGGTCCAAGTTTCGTAGCAGTCCTCGAGCGCGAGGTTCCAGTGTTTGTCGAAAGCCGCCACGTACGCCTCCACGTATCCCCTTATTCCGCGCTCGTTTCTCGTGAAGACCTTCGCATAAAGGACGAGCGATTTAATCGTTTGCGAAACTCGGTTTTAGAGAATAATAAGCGCCGTACGGCGAATAAAAAACGAGCGGAATTTCCGAAAACGGCCGAGACGGGGCCAACCGGGAGGTGCTCGTACTCGAAAATTGCCACTTTTCGATGCCGTCACCCAAAGATCGGTAAAAAGACAAAAAAAATTTTCTTATCGAGGCCAAAGCGATATACTTTCGGGTTTGCGGTTCGGCGCGACGTTGCACTGACTCACGTTTATAACTGCACGCAGCGTAGCGTAGCCTTGCTCGATACCATTAATCGACCCGATAAGATTTTTCATTGTTTTCGAGCTCTTCCCTCTTCGATAAACAATTATTTATGTATTTGTTATTCAATACGCGAGATTATTCCCCGTCTCGTCTTCCCTCGATTTTTCGTGGCGATGATATACGGACGTCGTCGGTACGATCCGACGCGAGCTTTCAAGTCGAGCAGCCTTCCGTGACGCAAAAGTCTCGTGTTGTAATCGTTCAATTACTCTATCTATGGAATGTTTCACGCAGCTGATAAACATTATGCAAGAAATAAATGAAAATTTGTTAAAATTACTTTGGTCATGGGGATATGTGCGTTATTTTCAGACTGCAATTCTGCGCGATTTAAACGTCGGGGTTAATAGTGTGTTTAAACGGTTATCTTTAATGTTTCCCGATAAAATTGTTTCGTATGTTTTGCAATTTATGGTATAGCTCGCGTTTTATGTGATGCACACTGATTTATCAGTGCAAATAATTAGAAAAAAATTTAATAAACCGAAAGTTGTGATTGTCCTGTCTGATTGACGTCCACGAATAATTCAAAATTCACCCTGCAATCATTTTCTGAGCTTTTGGCAAAAAGGAGAATTCGTTACTATTTATACGTTTCAATATGTAATTGATGATAACTTTCTGTGGAAGCGCATCATAGTTAGGAGAACATTTCCAGGAACCGAAAGGTCTCGGGTTCGAGTCCCAACGCGACAATTTTTTTTAACAGTCATAAAATGATTTCAAAAATCGTCCAAAAGTTGCCTTCGCCAGTGTCACAATTCAACATGTTTTCTCAGTAATTGGTAAATAAATCTGAATCATGCAAGTATCTGATTTCAGAAGTTTAAAAAATTAAAAATTATTTCTAGATTATATTGTTACGTTATTAACCAGACTAGCAAAATACATGCAAGTCAAATAAACAGGAATAGAAAAGATTTTCAATACATAGTAATTTGAAAAAAATGTAACTGTTAATTAATAAACAAAAATTGTTAAAGGATTTTGAATGAAACATTTTGTGATTAACAATTATTTGTTATGAATGGTATTTTAATTAGAACCGAATTTAACAATAAAAACTTAATTTAATTCGAAAAAGTAGACATGAAATTAAGAAATATGAAATAAACCAAAAACAAGAAAATATAGAGTTTCGAAGTTTTCATTAATTTCCAGACAGTTTTCATTGGCTTCCGTTCAAGTTCGTTCTTTCTTATCGAAGACTATATCAGAGGATTCTTCATCCTACGGGTTATATAATAAAGATAATAACGTCTTAGTAAATAACCTGGACAAAAATAAAACTTATTTCAGTCTAACAAGTAATACAATAAATATCGATTAAAGGAAATAATCAAACTCGTACTGAAGTTAAGATGTTTCTGGAAAACAATTTCGAGGGACATAAATTATTCACTGGTAACCTCCACGGTTTCTTTTTAATACAAATATGTGCAAGTATAAAATTGCACTCTTTAATCATTATCATTGTTTTTATTTTTGGAAAACAAAGGTTTGAGCATTTCCCGAATATTAAATACATTTCTTAAATATTTGATCTATTGAACGATCATTACATTTCATTACTAAGTAGTTTTCCCGACTACATTAATTTTTTTGTATCATTTATTGAAATATTTTCGTTACAAACTGTTATTATATCATCGTACATTTTCATAAGATTTTCCTCAATTTCCAGATATTTTTAATAGCTTTCGTTTAAGTTCGTTACTTCTTATCAGTGGAGCTAATTAAAAAAAAAAGTATTTTTTTATTGAGATACACGACTAGGGGATATTGAGATACACGACTAGCATTTATACAAATCCTGCCATCTGCTTATACGATCATGATTAAATCATTTCCAGACCTTCAAATAAATTATGCAAATTTTCGAGAGAGTGCGTAGGTGAGTTGAAAGAGCGATCAATCAGCAACCGAAAAGTCCTGGGTCAAGTCCCAGCGATGTTCAATTTTTTTAAAAAACAAACATTGATTTAAAAAATCGTTGCTGTTTTCCACCATGGTCACAATTAAACACGACTTGGAAGAAATAGGCAAATGAACCGTTCGAGTTTCTGACTCAAATATTCTCACCAAATTAATTGGGTATTTTTATAAAGAGTCATAACGAAGTTAACATTTCTTGTATAAAATATAATATATATATGTTATTTTGTATCATTGAAATCTAATTGAATTTTATTTTTATATTTCAGGTAAGTTGGCTTTTTATGCATTTCCACGTCATTTAAGAAGGGAATACGTAAGTATAATATATCTATAATTTAAATAATTATGTGAAATATTATACATTTAATAATGTTACTATCATAATGCGATTAAGTTATGAAGAAGACAAATATTGTAATACTTGTCGAGTCATTAATTTAAATTAAATAAAAATCCAAAAAGACTAACTTAGTACTAACTAAAAAAGACTTTAATATTAAAAATCATCCAACTATTGCCTAAATGCGTTTCGCACCAGGATGCCATGTTGTATTCTTCAGCATGGCTTTCATTGTTTATTTAATCTAATTAAAGCAGTCAAGAAATATACATATACTTATTTATTTATTATTATCTAACATGTTCATTATTATTAGTTGCACTCCATAGGGTATTTAAGGATTCGAAATGAAACACGAAATAATTAAATTAAACCCAGATTCATAGAAGGCCTCTCATCACATACTATTGAAATTTGCATTAAGTGAAAACTACAAGTATTTAACTAGAAATAAACAAATGATTTGACTACATTACAATATATAACTTCTTTGCTTGAATTGTGATCTAAAACCAGGTGTAAATTAACCGGTTAAATAGTCTTTTATGTTGGATCTGCCATTTTGAATGATTGAATACTTTCTTCAAGTTCGTCATGAGCATTTTAAGGTTCATTTTTCAACTAATCTGTTATCTAAATTGCAAAAGTGATTGTTGTATTTTGATTGAAACAATACCAATTAATCGGTTAATTTCACTAAGTTTTTGGGGATACAGTATACCTGGAAAAGATGGATTTTACTTTGGAAGTGATTTTGATCTACAATGAATATAGCTCTTGTTGTAGCCCTAAAACTGCTGAAAAATTCCGATTTATTCGGGTTTTCATGTCTAACTGATTTCGGTGAATAGTTACACAAAAATCACATAAAAAAGTTGTAGCGCTTGAAAATTTTGCCACTATATGCATTACATTTCGATGAAAACTTAACACACAGAGAGCACTTTAATATCACAGAAATGCCGAAAAACTGATTTCGAAATGACTGATAATTTCCGGACATTAGGAGACTCCCTGTGAGCTGAATTTTTATCTAAACATAATGTATAAGTGATCAGATTCTTTGTTTTTTCAAACTCTACAACTTCTTTTTATGTGATTTTTGCGTAACTATTGGCCGAAATAAGTTAGACATAAATAAACAAATAAATCGGCATTTTTTTCAGTTTCAGGGCTACAACAAGAGATATACTCATTGTAGATCAACATAACCCAGAGATCAATTGTAGGACCGGAAAAACTCTTTAAAATGAGGCTTCATGCTTTCAAATAACTTGAAAAATAGCAGAGTTACTAAAAAATAAGTATTTTTTTCTGAAATAATTTTGATTAAATGGGATTTTGATAGAAAAGTCACATAGAGCAAGAAATTCTCTTTAAAATGAAAACAAATGTTACCTTACGGTCAAAATTAACCGAGATAATTGAGGTTTAAGTTGAAAAAAATAAGGCCCCTAGACTGTATACATTTACATGTATTTCAGGGGCCATATCTTTAGGAAGCTAAGATAGAGGTATTTTTGGGAATGTTAAACACATTTAAAAAACTGTCCATCTGTCAAAAAATAGGTTTAAATAATTTTATCAGAAAGTTTAATTAAAAAACTACATTTTTATTTACGTGTACACGATTTTTATTTCTGAAATGCAAAATATGAGTAAAGACGTCAGCAGTCACAAATTTACGTGCATTCTTGGACATATAACCAAAGATTAGATAAAAGTGGGAAAATTGAAAAAAAAAACGACCCATCGACATACATTTTAAGAGCCTCGGGAAAATTGTGTGGAACGTAAATACGACTTTAATAAGTTGGTCAGGCGTTCGTCGAGGAATAAAAGTCTGTTGTCGTTACGTATGCGCGAGACGAGATATCCGAGTGATACGCGGAAGTGCAAGCAGCCGAGGCAAGGCCCCCGTCAATGCCTTCACACTGATATAAACTGCCTTTATTGTAATGAAATCCAACTGACAGTGCAACGTCGCTCGTATAGTCCGCGACATTGACGCTCGAACCAACGTTTACTTACTTAGTCTTTACCAACACTGACATTGTTCTAACAAAAAGGCCTTCGTTCGTTGCTTAATTTACGCTTAACTCCAAATGTTTTTTATCTCCGAAGGTGTTTCGTTATTATTGTTTATCTTGTCATTGTTGTTGCTCTCGTCATTTCGTTACGTTTCTTTGCCTTTAGCGGCGTTCTCGTAACAACCGGCACACTCTGCAAAAATCGGTAATCGTAAACATTCAACTCTCGATTTCGATTAGTCATCGCTGCAGTAAATTATAACCATGGTCGACATTTTTTATGAAAAGCTTATTTATTGCGTTGAATTTATAAACAGACAACATTTCCGGGAGCAAAACTTACAGTTATACTGAAGAGCAACAGATTCTAACCTCTCTTCCCCTTTAAAAAAAAATTGTATTTTTATTAACGTACCTAAAAGATATAGTGTTGATTATGACACTTGTGACACGTTTCGGTCGATAATATCTATTTAACCCTTTCCTGCACATATTTTTCTGATGAATCATTTTTCATGAAAGTTAGTACTCGGGGGTGTTTGATCACGAATCTGAACTCAGATTTTGGAAATTCAAAATGCCGGATTCAAGATGTCCGAACAAAATGTAAAAATTTATTTGATCCAGATGAAATTGGGTACTCGGTGGTTTTTAGTCACATTGAACTCACACTTTACAAATACAATATGGCCGATTTAATATGGCTGACCAAAAATGTAATCTCAATCAGGTAATTTTTTCATTTTTGATTGGCCATATGGTATCCGCTATATTGAATTTTTTAAATCTGAGTTCAGATTCGTAATCAGCGATCCCAAGAACCCCCTAGTTCCCAGTTTAATCTCAATCGGGTAATTTTTACGTTTTGGTCGGCCATATTGAATCCGCCATTTTGAATTTTCAAAATTTCATTACAGTTTCGTAAACAGCAACCTGAAAAATCACAGAATACCCAGTTTCATCTCGATCCAATTGAACATTTGCCAGCGACTGCATTTTTTCTATAAAAATGACGATTTTTAGTCGTTTATTTGTTTATAAATCATAATGATAAATAAATATTGACTTAAATGCAATATTATGCACTTCTTCAGCTCCTAATTACATTGGATTTAAAAAAACCGGGCGCAAGTGCCTTAGTTTGTCTTTAAAAACTCAAATGTTCAACTGGGTTCCGAAATATACTAGCCGGAATGGGTTAACGATAAAAAAACACGAGGATTTTCGAAAAAAAAGTTTTTGATTTAATCAAATTATGAACATTATTGATGAATTTCGTTTCTCTAGTGGTATAATCGTCCCTAGAATATAGCTACAGGGGTTTCCGGGGTCGTTGATCAAGAATTTGAGGTTATATAAATTAATTTCAAGATGGCGGATCTGAATCGGTATATCGAAATTCAGTAAAATGCTTCAAAATCGCGAAAAAATATGTATTCGATTTTTTAGGTCGTTCATCGCGAGTTTGAGGATAGATTGTTAAAATTAAAGATGGCGGATCTGATATGTTTGACCAAATGTCGAAAAGAACTCAAAATCATGCTAGAGATATGAATTTCATGAATAACGTTCATAATTGGTCAAATAAGGAATCTTTTTTCGACATACTGACGTTCTGAAGAGGTTAGGTTAATTCGGGGCAAAAGAACAATTTTTAATTAAATTTTAGATTTTGTGCACTTTTGGTTGCGAATAGGCATCGAACCCATTACCCATGCGAAAAAGAATTGACAAAAAACGAGCGGTACGAAATTTTAATCATTTTTTTTATTTAAAATTTGCCGTATTGGTTATTGAAACAATTTAATATAATAGAAAATAGTAGGGTTGGTCACTTTCATGTCAATATTAATCTTATTTCCTGTTGAGAAACTAGACCAAAAATCAACTAAAAAATATGCATCTCCCGTCCGCTTTGGGTCGTAGTGATGTAGTAAAAGATCAAAAACCGAAAAAAGTCTGAATGTCAATAAATTTGTTGTGTCCAGATTTGTTTATATTCCATACTTTTTTTACGTAGATATTTTTTGTGTTAATGTTTTTGTTGTTAAAATATTCAACGTTGTGTTTTTTTTATTACCCACGTTCCCCAAAAATTCAGTACGTCTAGATCTTATCAATTGCGTGCACTCTTATTATATAAAAACGAAAAAGAAATGGTTCTCCAGTTTGAAAATTCTGGGGCTCTTCCATTTTCTTGAAAATATATGCTGCACTTCAATAATAATATCTGACATAACATATACCCCTAAAAGAGATCTACGAGATATTTTTTCTAATTTATGCTCAAAAATATCCATGGAAAAGGTATTATTTTGATAGACCGAAAAACCAACTTTCAGACAATTCTATTTACAGACAGACCGTCTACTTTTTTTCAAGAACGATCCACAATTTTGAAATCATAGTTTCTTTTAGTGAACCTAGGTGTCGTTTGAACTCAAAAAATAAATCGCGAGTCTTACCGCAAATTCTAACCGATAGACAATATGTAAGAGTGAGTCACTAGTTGTAAGAGAATCTATTATTTTTAACACAAAGCGTAAACATAACCCAGCCTATTTAGGTATAATGTTTTCGGGTGCTGGTCGAAAAGCAGGCAAATAAAAAATCGGATAGGTCAAAAAAATAAAACCAATAATTGAAAAGCCGACGCTTTAAAGAGCAATAAAATGCTCTTTACATTTTTAAAATACGTTTATACATTAAAAAGTGAAAGTTAAAAAGCAGAACCCGTCTCTCAAGTAGTGACTCTTCGCTACCTACAATGAAATATGAGTGAATTTGTGAAGTTTAAAGCAGCAAATGATATCATAATTTTTATCAGTATTTGTGATCACTCTTCTACAAATAAAAGACAAATAAAACTTATATAAGAAAAGTAAAAAATACAATATATTTTGTAATAATTAACAGGTAAAAAACTAAATTTATTTAAGTTATACCAGCTGTTGGCACAAACTCCTGAAACCTCATTTATAATATTTGAGAGGCTTTTTAGAGCTCTTAAAATTAAGGCATAAGTCTCTTAAAGAGCTTTGTCTGATGATTATTTAACAAATCTTAAATATCCCTTGAAGATGTTTTTTTGCTGTTGTAAAATGATAAAACTTATTTTACCCACTTTCAAATCCTCCTTTCATTGTTTCGAAATATTTATTCCCTGTTTTGTCTTGCAATACTATTGTTCATCCCTTTAATTGTTTAAAACTATTTGCCGCATGGCAAGAAATACTTAGACATTCGTGCTACATTAAGAAAAAGCCATTTTTGTTAAAGTGGAGAATGTGCTTTTGGTAGGAGAGAAAGTGAAGAAATAGCAAATACGGTAAGATGGACGGCTAAGGGAAAGTTACATTTTACTCCTGTTCCAGTGAACACGATCCAGAATAAATCTTACTCCCGTGACTAACCTTCACTCCAGAAAACATTCAGCGAAAAACATCTACAGTTTCGCGTAGCACACCTACTAGTTCACTAAAGACGAGAGTAAAAAATGTTGAGAACTATTCCTAACTATTAGTAACGAAATGTTAATAATAATTATCGAAAAATCCGAATTCTTACACGGAAAATAAATTCTGTCACCGCTGTCACCAGAATTAAATGTTGTGCTTGTCCCAATCCTAAGCTATACGATTACTTTATTCAAAATGACGGGAGCCTATCCTAATTTATACCACCTCACTACACCTAAATCCGCATTATTATATACTTCCGTCGTTTGTCTATGTCCAACCGAAGAGTTTCGAGGTTTGCCGATCTTTGCCGAACGTTTTGAAAGAATGTCGCGATTCGCGAAGCGTAGCGAAACAATGTAGTGAAGGAGGAGGGGGATGATGCTAGTATCCATAAAATTGACAAAACCGATTCAAATTACGTATATCCAAAACTTCTCGCAAACCAAGTCGAATTCTATAAAAAAATATTTTCATGACAGTAACCTTGATATGAAAATCATAGTTGGAAGAAACATCATCCCATTATTGTTTCCAGTTCTGGCTCTACCTCAGTAATAATCTTAGTCAGCATTCACGTATTTTTATGTCTCATTGGAAACTACCTCAACTTTTCTCGAAGTATAAAGAAATCTCCTCCTCTAGCTATTTAAACATTAAATCAGGTGTTTTATAATACCGGAAGAAAAGTCGTGACGTCGTTTTCATTCAATTAGTTAGCAAATACCAAGTACAATCGTTAAGCGAGTAATCTTTCAGACACCAGTTTTTTCTTTCGTCCTCGGAGATTCGATTCGAGGTCGCTAGTAAAATTCAATGCTCTAAGGGCAAACTCGACTTTGAAATATTCCATGAAGTTTGATGAATCAACGACTGGAAGAATTAACTAGTTCGAATAATTGAAAAGCGAACATTTTTTCGAGTTGCAATAATTATTTTGCTACTTCCGGCTTCTTTTATGATGGATGCTGTCATTGGCAAAAATACAGCTATTCGATTGTAATGAATTATTCTTTCGTTTTACTTTACTTAGAACATCCGATTTTTTGCTATATGGTTATATTTTTCAAAATTTTCCTAATTATTAACAGGTCCAAATAGGAAATGAAATACAAATTCATTTCTTTTCCTTGGTTCCAAGAACTAATGATGTTTAGTGGTCTTTGTGCAAGATCTTGAAGATCCACGAGGTTCTACTTCAGAGATTTCTAGATTTTCCAGTGATATAAAGGTCTGAAACTAGCCCGAATTATAACAACTAATCTTAGTAAAAATCGAGTAAAAATCGAGAACTATTAATGTTCGGAATCTAATTTTAATTTTCCATAAACCTGAAACGGTCGAAGGTCGTCGGAAACGAAGGCGACCTGTGCATCACTGACGATCGATCCGCAGCATCCGGAAGTCCATCTTTTACGTGACTCATAAAATCGCAAGTCGAATAGAAAATAATCGATGAACAACGGCCCCGGATAAAGATTACCGAAGAAAAGTCCTTGGGAGTCCTTGCGCGCAAAGATAATACGCGAAATAGCGCCTTATGTTTTGACTGACGACTTTAATTGCCGAGTTCAAATCCAAGCAATTATGGAATTGGTATTCCGACGCGATCGCGTTAAATCTTCCAGATAAGGTCGAAGAAATTACTTTCACGGGGTAATTTGAGAAACGTGCACCACCTCTTGAAGAAATTACAGACCTGTAATAGAGAAGCCGGTTGTGTTCTCTTATTTCAGTTTCCGGATTCCGACTCAGTGTGCGGCGAGGACGTGGAAAAACTGACGTTTGTGATAAAACGCAAGAAAACAGAAGGTAAAAAGTTGCAATAATAATTATTTTCATGAAACATTTATTCATTAAAAATTCAATGATTTATTCGTTCAAATGTTTATTGATTACAACTAGTCATGAATATTAAAAAAGTGTATTTTATTCCATTTCGATACGATATTTAGAACACTAATATCCTCCGGTGACGTACACTTACAGTGAGGTTGTCACGTTCGCGTATTCGTCGCGTCACGTGATCCGGTTTTCTGCGCCACGTGATCGTGTCACGTGAGCCGAACGTCACATCACGTGGTTCGGCGAGTACATTAGACAATTTAAATAGTTTGTAACTCAATAATTATGCATGGTATCAAAATGGCGTAAAGGACGTTTTGATTTGAAATTTTACAAATAAGTCCGTGGTGTAGCGACAAGTCGGTATTTTTAAAATACAAATTTATAAAATTTTATTTCTGATAGAACGCTGATGGAGAATTTATCTTCGGAAGGTCAGTATAGAATATTGCGAGAAGCTTTGATGCCGGAAGGACGGAAGGGAATTTTACGGAAGATTCGTGGGGGACTTCGGGGTCGACGACACGGCTACGTTAAAAGGATGTGGCGCGACCTTGCTTCGGGATGCTTGGCTTTTTCGCGTATGTCGGGTTTGTACACACGAATAAGAAGGCCGAGGGGGTGATATGGCGGCGGACCGACGACGTCCCCATGACAACGAGTGTTGACCCCACACCCTCGAGGCGCGAAGAGTTCGTTCGAGTTTGCGAAACTGTGTCAGGCGCGTGTGCGTGCACGTGGGGTGGCGAAAAGAATCGTCGTGACGGTGAAGAACGACGCGTAAGCAGGCGCCTCGTTCTGGCTGAATAGGCCACTTCTCGCGAACCCAGTCACGAGTAATGAACGGTTTTCGTGTTCATTTTACTCTTATTACTCTCTATGTCCCATCCGAACGAAAATCACGGCAGAAATGGCCGGCAAATGAAAACTCACTCTTTCCTTGGCGTTCGCTTAATTTCTCAAAATAGAAATTGGGTGAGACTTTTACTTTCTTTGTTTATTTTGGAATTAGAGAATGTTGAAGAAATTATTACCCACCCCCCCCCCCTCCCTATATATAGGAACAGTAACTGACTTATAAATTTCAACATCGAAAATGTTACATAAGTATCAGACGTTAATATAATTTTTGTTTAACCGCACATTTTGCCGTTTCAATTGATTTGCAAATTTGTATTGAATCATCACGTACAGCAATTATGTTTGACATTTTAAAATCTAGGATGTTAATTTAACGACTTATGTTAATTACACTACTTTAGTATTCGAGAACCCCATACGAAGAAAAGTTTAATTCTATAACATTTTTCACAGAAATATTTCATTTTCAAAAACATTTCTATGCTGTACATACAGCTGAGATGTTAAATTTGAAAATGATGCTAATTACACTAATATTTACAATATTTTCCTATTCATTTCTTCCGTTCGGTTCGAAAATGGAGAATGCTAAAGAATAAAATTACACTGGGCAAAACCGAAAAATCATCAGAGATGCGGTTATACTTTTCTGACGCATTTTTGTGTGCTGAATCCAAATCCGTTGACAGAATTTTTCTATCACCTTCCAAATCCTTTTATTTCAGAATTTTTTGCACTCCAACGGAACATGATAATTAATCGTACGACCTCTCATTTTATGCATAATTGATTAAAAAATGCGTGCGATGTTTTCCAGGTCCAAAAAGTAACTGGTGCTTAGAGTTATAAGGGAAAAACTTCAAAAATTTCACTAAAAATGATGAAAATTCAGCCGTATTTAGAAGAAAAAATGCATCCAATTGGAGAACATAAATTTGTTTGAATATCGTATCTGCATGATCCTATAGTAGACTAATCACGTGTAAATTTATTGTATGAGTGTCGGATGTACTGGCACGTAATGCCAAAATAATTGACATCAATTTTTTAGGGGGTTTTACAGATATATTTCATTCCCGTTAACAAAAATGGCAGACCAAAAAGGGTGGACGAAATTGCAAAATTTCTTATTTGCAATTGCTCCAAGCGGACTGCACCATCTACAGGTCGTGCTATCCGCCAGAACGTTGTATCGGCTTTCCAGCTGTATCAACAATCCAGTATGATTTTCCACATATGGAATTCTCCTGAGATCGAGATTGAGAGAGAGAGAGAGAGAAGGGAAAGACAAAATACATATACTTTTGAATGCTTTATACTACTTCGAATTAGATATAGAATAATGAATATATCGTTTTTTGTAAACAAATTGAGCAATTTCATCCGCCATTTTCGATATTCGGAATGAAATATGCATATTACACACCCTGAAAAATGATGCAAAATGTGAAATTGCTGTAGATCATTTTGACATTACGTGCCAGTGCATCTTGCACTCATACGCTAAATTTACCATTTTTCGATATTGCCGGTTAAAAATATATATATTCACATATAGTAAAGTTAAATAGACGCACAACCCCGGAAATTAACATGTGATTAGTCCACTTTAGGACCATGCAGTTACAATATTCAAACAAATTGTTTTTTTCAAGTTAAATGCATTTTTTTCTAAAAATGGCTGAATTTTCGTCATTTTCAGTGAATTTTTTAAAGTTTTTCCCTGATAACACAAAGCATCAATTATTATTTGGATCTGGAAAAATTCATACGTATTTTGGAAGCAATTATGCATAAAATGCCATTATCATGTTCCGTTCGAGTACAAACAATTCTGAAAGGAACAGATTTGGAAAAAATACAAAATAGAGGATATCTCGAAAATGGAGAGTGATGGAAAAATTCTGACAACGGATTTGGATTCAGCAGACAAAATTACGTGAAAGTCTAACCGCATTTCTGATGATTTCGCAAAGTCAAATTTTGTTGACCTGTGTTATTTTAGTTTGATATCCAAAGATATTCAAATACATAATAAAATATTTATTTTTTAACAATAATTTGCTGTGACATTTTTTTAAATTAAATAGTTTAAAACGTGAATTACGAATTCTAATTCTGTTTATAATAGTTCCGTACGGAGTTGTCTTCCAACTTTTAACGTCTGGATATTCAAAACAATTTTAAAAGGAAACACATTTTCGTATGACGGGATAAAAAAATGGTATGACTTCAAAATTACCTTCACTCTTCGTCGATTTTCCATGTATTCATATAATTGACCCAAAGGCCCGTAAAATTTTTTCATACGTCCCAATACATTTTTCTCCCCCAACTTTCGGAGTTGCTCCTCTCTATTGACCTTGATCGGTTCTGAAACAAAAAAAGGTTAACACTACAAATAAATGTCAAAGTGGTATAATATTAATTGTCAGTTATAAAACACTGCAAATTAACATAATAATCAACATGTCCAGCAATGGAGATACAAAGTGGCAAAAATCATTATTTTGCAATGAATAAATTCAAATGATATACGTCTTTTGATAAAAAATCTTAAAATGATAAATGAATCCAAATTCGAGGTCGTTTTCACGATAAATCACTTTGAATCAGTCACGATTATGCCGTGAATTTTCACGACCATGAAAACGAGTAATTGAAATAGTTATGATTAAACATTCGAATAATCATAGATTTTAATATGAAAATTACTATTTTTAGTATTTCATTGCCGTCTCTCGTTATTAAATCTCCGACCTTTAAACCGTTTACTCGTTTTATACGTGCGACTAAAGGCGACGAGAAAAGCGTAAAAAGGTCAACGATTACAAATGCTGCGAATACAGTTATTTGATTCGTCCATTTGCAAAAGTCAAGTTTTCAATGAAATGTGCGAAACAACTCATTTGTCACGAGGGAAGTAAATACTGGCGAGTGCACGTATCGAATCGATGTGGTATCAAATTTACCGACTCGATTCGTAATTGCCTATCAAGTACTGGTGGCGTTTTCGTAATTACAATTGTGCTTTTACAACGTAACTGTATTAATGTAAAGTATGACATTGTCGTGGGTGAATAGACGATACGCTCTCCTCTATGATTATTTTTTTCAACACTTAGCGTTTGTGATAAATTGCACGTCACGAGATTCCCCCTTAGCGAGTGCACGGTTTCATTATCGTATAGCCTCGATTTATTTATTGTACAGCAGTAGCGAATTACTGACCATTTTTTATTTTCCCTGCTCGATTGCTATAAGTCAAATACCTACATTAAACGGTAGTTATTTTTTTTTCGGTAAATGACTTTTTTCGAAAGCTATAGGCATATTATGTTTAGGTTATTAGACGATTTGCAAAAATCGATACAGACGTAATAGAAACAATTTCTGGACAATAGTTATAATAATAATATTAGTAGTATTAGCATAAAGCAAATTAAAATATTTAGTACCTTCCGGTCTACAAAAACGGTATAATTAGGACCAATCAGAAAATTTTTGGTGATTATTCATACATACAAATACGGAGATTTCCAAAAACCATTTTTCTGAAAACTTACCAATCATTATGACAAAAAGATATTATAAAAATATAAATTAAAAATGATATATTAAATAAAAATGACTTCTGTCGCTAGATGGAGCTTACACCCAAAAACAAAATTCCACCTAAATTCCTTTAAAGAGGTTCAAACCTGTTCTGCTGATAAATTAGGAATTTACACTAAAAATGTAAATTGAAAAAAAAATGATTCCATTTACGAAAAATGACCAAGAATTTTCAGACATATTATTTTTGTTATATTTAATGAAATTACCTGCACAGAAGCGGAATTTTCAAAAAATTCACAAGTTTTGTAGTAAATTCCGATTTATAATTACTTTACAACTCCATTATTGGTTTGCTAAAACCGTTCGGACGATAACGTCAATTCGTAATATAAAATATTCAGAAACTAAAAACATTTCTGGAAAGAGTACAAATCTATTTAAGGGAAATTTTACCTGTTTTTCATGAATGAACGCTTTAGAAAAAATGAGCCATATACCTCTAAAATAGATTGGGACTTTATATTCTTTTTAAATTGAATATTTTAGGTTAATAATTCATGTTACCAACCGAACGGTTTTAGTAGCTTGTTGAAAGTTAATCTGCACAATTATTAGAAAAAAGTAATTAATTACTCAATATATGTAGTCATTTTTCTTGTATCTAACAAATCTCGGGGGTGGTAATAGATTCGTTTACTATGCATTTTCTTCAGATCGGGACTAGAATCAAAGACACCCGACTTTATTTATAGATTGACACGCCACCTAATGGTGCTCGCAAAAACTAATATCTGAAAACAATGAAATTTATGTTTGATAACATTTTCGTGTGAAAATTGAAAAGTACAATGACAATTTTTGCTAAATCAAAAATTTAAACGTTAATTATTATTAATTGTATTTACTACGGGGAACAATATAAACTGTTTATTTTCTTGACCAAGGATTTATTATCAAAGTTTATGTATAATTAATGGCAATATGAGAAATACCAACAACATTTATAAAAAAAATCACTGCTTACGTACTATAAGCTATTTAATCAGAAGATATTTTGTAATTTTGTAGGTTAGGAAGAAATGTTTGCCGTACGATACATTTTATAAAATCGGTCATAATGGTTTATTTTCTCTGTTTCAGGTAAGAGCAGATATTTGGAACATTCTGATTTGCGATATGGGGAAATCTAGTGAGTACCAATAATTAAAAAATGCAGTTTATGTTTTTATAGCCTTTTTACTAATGCAATAAAGGTGGAAATACGCAGCATAAACACGTGAGCTCTGCGAAGATATAATCTTTGTGACACCAGTAAAATAAAACGGAACAAAAGAACCATTCAAAAGAAAATGTGCAAATAAAATTGAATTATGTACTCCTAACAAAATGTTCGACAAAAAAAATGATTGATTGGTTTCTCTATTTTTATTTGATGTTTGTAATATGTCTATATTCAATATTCCTTCGATGGGTTGGTCTTCTCCCATAATCAATTCTCAGTTTTTAAATCAATAGAGTACACAAAGTAGCTTATACAAAGAACAAGTTTTTACAAATTTGCTAATCCGATCATAATTGGAGTTGGTAACATTAGTTTTCTGATCATTTCGTAAAAACGTAAACAACAGAAATACAATGACGCCGTGTTGTACACAAACATTAATGGTGGTAATCAAAATTTTCGGTTATTCAAACTATTTGAATGTAATAGCCAAACTGGTTTGGTACTCGAAACTAATTTTTCAATTGAGTGAACGAAACCATGTCGTTTTGGCTAAGAAAACAATATATTTTCTTTCCGCAATAAAACAAGCAAAAATTAAATTATCTAAAATTATACTCAGAAAGAAAGTATTTTTACTTCACTGAATATAACTAGGTTTTTAAAATCCACACACAGTAAAATACATATTATAAGTGATAAAATACATTAAATGAACAAAATAAACATACACGACGGAAGACACATTACAACTTACAACAATCAAATAAAGAACGGTGAGAATATACTTTCCAAAATTAATATCTACCATAACAAAAGGACTCATGCAAAAATTGTTCTGCGGCATAGGGCTGACACAAGTGCTTTTTTCGCGTAATCTTATTGAGGCCAAAAAATTAGTCCGCTTAGTGACGCCAGTATCGTCTGGGAGCCCCCACTCCTCGTACTAGTCGGTCCAAATACTTTTGATTCTCCCCCTATTTCTTTAATATCTAAACTTAAAAATCCTACTTTTACAAAAATTCAATGAGGTGAGATAAAAAAAGGCGGACGAAACGTCAAAAAATTGTCAAAAGATAGCATTTCCTATTATATTCAGTAATGATGTAAAAAAATTATAAAACTAATAGTAACAGAAAAAAACATTAAATTAAAAAACGAACAAAAAAAAAAGAAGATTCTTGATAAACATCAATCTTCACGTGGTAAGAATGGGAAACATCGATTCCCTACAAATTACCAACGGCAACCAGGTACCACATTGAATTCTGTTCCATTTTGTTGAAAAGAAAACGAAAAAAATGCGAAAAAATCTTTTTTTCTATGTTTCCGTATATTTTGTCGCCATTTAAACATACAATATATATTTTGTTCACTAATATTGCCGATTGCTGATTTCTATATATATACTATAGTTTCTGACAAAAAAAAAATATGAAAAAACTACAAAAAATCTTGTTTTTAACTATATTTTTGTATTCTTAGCCGCCATTTTGTTTTACTGCTATTGTCTATTTTCAATCATAATCATCGATCTGAAATGTTCAGAATGCACTCCTGGTCTACTGAAAACAAAAACGTGAAAAAATATCGTAATTACTGACTTTTTAAAATTTTCCGATGTTTCGTCCGCCATTTTTAACTCTCGTCGTTGAACAAAAATTTTGCTCAAAGAGTATGATTTTAAAGTTAAGATATTAACTGCTCGATCTAAGAAGGTTTCAGCTAAATCGGTAAGGTATTTCAAGGAGAAAATATCGAATAACAATAAAAATCGACGCAAACTGCACCTTTTTGCACTTAAAACCCAAAAATAACTAGAAACTTGAGTTTTGTTTAAATTTCAAACGTCACCAATCGAAAGAGTAGGATGTAAAGTGTCCGAAATTTATTTATTGTTTTCATCGAGTAGGGCCCCGTTGAATCGAAGGCTTTGGCAAGCACATTTTTGACATTAAAGGGTTAATGGGGTGAAAATCAGAGAAAACCGTATTTAATGCTAATATTTCATAGCAATACAACTTGGTATACGATCCATTTTCCCGATAACAGTTCAGAAACATCTGTCGAGATCTGTTAGATGCGTCCCTGAGTTGTTTAGCGGCGGGAAGAACGCTGCGGAGTTACGTAAAGTAAAGCCTCCGCACTATGCGGTGCAGAATAGTATTCAGTACTACTACACGAGCACTTCAGCCTCGCAAACCCTCATATTATAGTTCGGACACTAGTACAGCTTGCAGTCTGTAACGTGTGGCCGTGTTGCTCTTTTATTTTTCTCTCTTTGAGAATGTAAGACGCGTATGCTCCCACATATCGCGCCCCAGCGTTATTTTCAACGGCCTTCTCAGACATTATTCTTCGCCCTCTCAAAACTATCCCTACTTTGCCCTACCCGAAATACGACTGTTTCGCGTATTTTCAGCGATATGATGAAGCAGTGATGCTGGCTGTTTGGTGTATAAGGCAATGACGTCATCCATTACCCACCTCGTTATTATGTCACTCACGCTGATCGCCAGCAGAAAAGCTACTGGTGCATGTGGGAAAATAATACGGAAACGCGATTGTTCAAGAAAAACTACTTTTGAAATGCTGTTTTGCAAGGGTTAATGGATGTTCATGTAGGTGTCGAATGATGTGGGCTGATGTCGGATAAACTTGTTGATCGATGATGTTGACCTATCCAACTCAAAAACGAATTGATGATGTAGGCTGATGATGTTGGCTACTGATGTCAAATTATTTTCCTATCTGACGGCAGTGATCATGATAGTTTGATATGATGTCGTACAATGATGTTGGACACTGACGATAATGCTGTCGATCAGTTGGAATCATGATTGTAGGAGAAGTTATCTGATGAATACTAATGTCCACTTATTCAGGTGACTTTATTCGACAATATTGCCGAGTGATCAGGTCAGAGATAATGTTGGGTTTGGTTGCTGATGATATCGTACTATGATTTCTGATGGTGATAGGATGATGACATCAGACTATGCTTTATGATGGTGACGGGACGATGATTTCGGATAAATGTCAATGGTGTCGTAGACGTAAATAGCAATAATGTAGGTTGAAGGCGTTTCTAGGTCATGATGGCCATGTCAAATCATGAACTGGAATGTCAGAATGATGATGATATGAATAATCATGTCAAATAATGATGATGTCAAACAGACTTGAATGATGATGGTGATGACAACCATAATGATGTCCGTAATGACGATACCGAATGATGTCTGGTAATGGTAATGCAGAATGACCGTGATCATGTTGATGATTAATGAAGTCAGACATTTTTGTACAATGCTGACGCAAAATTGTTAGGATATCCAATGCCAATGATCAACACGACCTCGAATGGCAACATACATGGTACACTTTGACAAAAACAAAAGGTTATTGACCAATGCGACATTATAATAAATACTTTGCACTCCAAAGAGGTGCAAAAGTCATCGAACCCAACCTACGTAATTTTTTACCCCAATAAGTTGAAATTATACTCCAACAATTTTAGAATGCATATTAGAGTTAGCCTATGAACATATAAGCAACAACGTATTCATGATCACATATAATCTGTCAGTCCCATGCACTTTATTATATGCTCATCCGACAAATCTGAAGAAAAATCTAACCAAACCATTCTCAGTCAAGCAATCGCTATTGTACAAACAGTGCACCGTCGATTATGGAAACGCTGAAATTACGATGGATGCGTTCAATTACAGTAATCGAGCGACTGGCGACCGACGCGACGCGACGTCTAGCGTTATCGCGAAGCCTCGGGCGATTTGCTTGTAATCCGTCTCGGAGACTACGCGCGGCCGCGATCGATAGATCCCTGATCGAGGATCTACAGCGCCAATAATTGGCTTTCTCCGATAACTTTCATCTACCTCCGAGTCTATCCTCCGGTCGATGCGCCTACCTCCCGGTTGCCTGGAGTCAGCGTATATCCTGTCGTCTTTCTTGAAATCAGGACTAACTTCTTTTCCACCTTTCTTCGTGTTTCTTTCCAGCTGCGCAGCGAGAACGCACTTCGCCGTCACTTTCACTATCATCCGATCCAATTCAGACATCGGGACCCGAGCAAGAAAGAATCTCTAAGCTCATTAACGTTCCGCAACCTCGTCTCGTCTATTGTTGCGCATCGGGCAACTTGTTGAATCGCGATAACAATAGTTCCACGTTTAATTTCGTGTCAAGATTCGTCAGAAAGGTCTTAACAATTACAGGGGTTAAATTCTACAACTGAAAATTACTGATTCAACAGTAAAAAGTAGAACACTAAATCTAGTAGTAATTATTTTAGCAATTAATAAGAGAAAAACTGCTAAATCTGTAGCCAGTTCTAAAATAAAATATTTGCGACTAGCAATATGTGATTATAATTTTGTTCCTGTTTAATAATATTTATAAATTTGCCAGTATAGTATATTTTGCCCTTGGACATTTATGTTCAAGTCCAATACAATACTGAGCATAGTTTTTATAACTGGTTTGGTTGATCCAAAATTTATTTTCCAAAATATATTTTCCTTTGCCCATCAATCACCCTTTCCGTGCCAACAGATGGAGAGGCGGTTCGTATCTAGGAGGCGATTGGTCGTCTCATATTTTGCTCTCCGCGTCGTTACAGGAGTAATTCATCTTCCTCCCACTACGTCGAGCGGTCCACTTTAGGTTCCCGCTTATCTTCCCGCCGTCTCCTGCGAACGATATAATTTTCCCACCCGAGAGCGCCAACTCGCTTCCAGGCTCTTCTCTTTTATATCTGCATTTTACATTCTTCGCTATATAACTCGTGCAACTCCACTTTCTTCAGCTTTCTACGGCTGGACGTCGTGATCGCTCAATCTCCCGCGTCCCGATTCGAGTTACCCGGAGAGATCTGATTTTCATAACCTATTAAACGAAACGAGCTCAAATCCGGCAAAAATACTCGCTCCGCGCAGAATCGCTCGGTCACGCCGTTGTCTTAAGAGTTACAGGCGATTAAAATAAGAATAAAAAAGCTATTCACTGTCTAATCTCACATGTGAGACGAACTTTGCTCGCGCTAGTCACGCATCTGAACTTTAAATATGTATGTAGGTAAACGACCAGGGGCTACGATCGGTTGCTTGAGATAGGTCGAGATTGCCTATTCTTGAAGCGCATTAATGCGCCCAAAATGTCAAGATTATTTGTCGTTCTTCAAAAGTATTGTTAACCCTTTTGTACAATTTAGCACTTAAATCTCATTTACTTCTATGAAACAAATTTTGCAATAGTCATTACTGTTTGGCCAAAGCTCTCTCTCTTCCCAATGGCATATGATACATTTTTATAAATTTTCAAATAAAAAAGTTATATGCACTTTTAAACAAACAAATCTCATTTTTTGTTAATGAATTTAATTTTACAGCGGTTATAACTAAAGGTATTGGAATATCCCTTAAAATCACAAAAATTTCGTGTCAAAAATGAATTCTCTATCAGATACAAGTGTTGATTACAGAAAAATGTCCAATATGCCGCCAAAAATGTCGATAAAAGTGAATTTTTATTTGTAATGTTATTTTTAATGCCATACGTCGTATTGACTCTACCATCTTGAATTGTCCAACACCCGAGTTCATAGTCGCGATCAGCGCTCCTAAATACCCCCAAGTAAACACTGTCAACTGAATTTGATTAGTTTTGTTTACTTTCTGCCGCCATTTTGAAACCAAAATTTTGAATCTTGAAAAATTGAGTTCACATTCACGATCAACGACCCGCAAAAAAACCCCAAGTAACAAGTTGCAAGTAAATTCGAATAATTTTTGTAAATTTCGACCGCCATTTTGGATCCGCCATTTTAAAAAATTATAAAAACATTTGGATACCAAGTTTTATACAATTCTGTTGATTTGTTTAAATTTGTGATAGTGCCAAAGTTCATGAAAAATATTGTTCATTTGTGTGTTAAGTAAATTACGCAGAGTTTTAAATACGATGACCCCTTGTATGACAAACGATGTCACTAATTCTCAGGTCATTTGGATTCTGGCCCAATTCAGTACATTTCTGTTTTTTTTTTTTTTGTGAAACTATTATATATTTATTGATCCGTTATTTATTGCAATTAATTCTATACTATAAAGCGACAGCTATAAATTAAAGTTATGAAGCCAAAATACGTGTCCAAAATTGGAGCTCCTGTAATATTTTCTTCTGGGCATTAATCGCATAAGACAAACCGATTTTTTAGTCAAAATTCAGTTATCCCATAAATATGACGCAACAAATTACTCAATTGCAATTTAAATTGATGTGTCCAAAATAATAGATACTGTACACTTTTCGTCGCTCTATTTTGTACTACTCGCATTACTTTTAGAAATTATTCAACAACAGTGATGGCGGTAACTATTTTACTCGCATCTCAATTTAGACGCCACTTTTTGAAGGTCAAATGAGTTACCCAAAGTATTAGCAATACTTGAATTTCAAATCACGTACTTGAAAACTTAATAACTGAACATGTCCAAAATAATGCAATATTAAACAACCCTTTGTTTTCTTATCATAGAATCTTCCTAAATAACAGGATGATGAATAAATTTTTCTCTGTATTTCTAAGTGTTTCGGGCCACGAATTTGAAATTTTGCAAGACTACTGGACGTTTCGCCAGCTTTGAAAATGGACTGTGACTGCTGATGTTCATCAAATGACATTCCAATGACGCTCAAAAGCCCAAAACAAAGATAGACCAAAAAATTCCTCTTAAATTCGTTTTGTACACTAGCAGCAATTTCGAAGCCATCACAATCCTTGCGTATAGCAGATAAATTAAAAATAGTATGATTTTTCAAGATCGCTATTTATCGTTGGTTGGGCACGTGACCAGAGCGACTCGGTTCGTTAGGAGGCTTACGCGCCAGCTTTGTTTACAATCTCGCGAATGCGTTTCCACGGCCGCGAATTCTTCGTCGAGGCTACAATCGCATTGGGCAATCTTTTGGCTCGTTTTCAAGCGACTCGTTCCGCTCCTTCCTTCTTTCTTCCTCCTCTCTGGCTTCTTCTGTCTTTCGCTTCTTGCACTTTTTCTCTTTCTGGCGAGTTATCTCACCGGCGTGCTCGCGGTGTGCGATAACGCAGCTTAGCCAACGAGTACCCGGCATAAAGGGGAACCGTTAGGTTTCGCGCTCGGCTGTAAGGGGGCACGGGGGAACACGGGGGGCAGGGTTGCAGGCGAAGAAGGCACGTAAAACATGGACTATTTTCTCTTTTTCTAGCCATCTCTCTTTCTCCTCTCTCCTCCCTACCCTGTTCTCTTTCTCTATTCCTTTCACGTAGAGGTGCATCTTGCATAGGTAGTTCACGGCATAGAAAATGCTCCCGAGAGAGCACTTACTCGGATTCGCGTGTTATCGTAATCCCTGCGATTCCAGAAAATATGCGACTTGCAGAAAGGACTTTTAATCAAGCAAACATAAAAATATTACTTAATATTTGTTTCGACCGATGGCGCGGGGTCATTCAAATGAAATTTATTGGTATATTTCACCGATGGCATAGATCGTTTACTCCTGAACTAAATTATAAAAGATTGGTGTAGAGATTTAATTATAGACTTGTTACAAAGTGAAGATTATCGATGTCGCGATCGCGTCTAGTGTCAATAAACCGAACTAGATTAGCAGGAAAGTAATTAGCATGTTACGTACGTCTCGGTCAGGTTTCGACTGTTCTTTTAAATTAAAAATGACGGATTCAAAATGGCGGACAAAAATTTCATTACGAACCTATTACCCGAGTATTAAGTTTCAAGAGAATCCAATGAATGTAATACAAAATTTCCTCGAAAGTTGTATCCTCCATTTTTAATGTTGAAAAAAGTTAAATGTCCCGCCATTTTTATGTAAGTGGCTATCTACAAAGTCTTTAAACACACATTCTAATAATTAATTTTTCTTCCCGTTCTTCACTTATTTCTAATTGTTGTCCCCTATAAATAATGAGATTCGATAAATAATAGAGGCCACTTTGGGGTTCAATGAATTCCTTTGTTAAAACAATCTTTCAATAATTTTTTTTTTTTTCAGGAACAATTCTAACCTGTTAGCTCTCTTTTAATAACCTCTATTACACAGAATGTAGGAATTATACATATTTAGTACCATAACAAATCCTTTTCCTGCGTGTGAGCGTAACTCGTCAGATAATACTGCTGAGGCTTTCGTAACGCATAATGAAATTGCACGAGAAAATTTGCGACCTTTTTTAAAAATTACTCCAGATTAAAACTACTATACGCTATTGAAAGATTTGCAAAACTGACGATATCAATTACACGACGTCAAGAAATGTTTGCCAGTTACCTATAAACACCTATTATTACCACAAAAATACGCGTAAAACATATTTTATAGTTAATTGATGTGACAATGGAACCTCGTCTTTTAAGGTTAGGAACGTTCGTTGCGTAATACGATTTGAAAAATGCCAAGAAAAATGGTTAATGCATCGGACGTCCACGGCAGGTCATTCTCGCGCACTCCTACCATACATCGAGTTCCTGAGTGCAGCGTCCGGTGCAACAGCCTCGCGATCCCCGCGTGACAATAACTCGTTTCGATCCCGAATCGAAGCCACTTCATTTAGCGAGTAACACACGGAGATAGAGAAAGAGCGAGAGACCAGTAACGCGCTTCAAGTTCGCGGAAAAATAAAAAGATTCCGCGAACCCGCAGTGAAAGCTACGAGCCAGTACACATCCGAGAGAGTCCATGGTCTCCCATCTCCGCGACTTCCTCCTCGTGTAATGTTTTTTTTCCTTTTTTTTAATGCGGCCGCCGGTGCGAAAGGGTCCGCGAGGTAAAAAGCGCGGAAATAATTCGCACTGCGACGAGGGGGGTCCGAAGGAGCGACGACGTCACCGTCATCGTCGTACATAGGGAGGCGACGTGGAAGCGGCCCCGCGTCGCCAGATACGCGCTCGCGGATGATCCCCAGGTTGAGTCGCGCTGGGTTCAACGTCCTGCCGTTCAGCGCACCCGAACGAGCGAGCGAGAGTCGCCTATCGGACCTCTCCGTATATACCTTGCGCTCCATCTCTCTCGCCCCATCTTTCTTTTCGTTCCCCTCGCCGCTTTCCCCGCGCGGGGTGCCCTCAGCCCCCCACCCCCCAGTAAAGTGTACCGCGGGGAATCTCGGTGTACTCTCACTCGGCATCCCCACCCCTCGGACCCCGCACTCCGACGCTCGCCGTAGGTACTGTTACTCCAGCGACGCGGGCCCTATGGCCCTCCCCCACCCTCCCCGCCGTCACCCGCATGCATTTGCGATGCATTGTCCCGGGAACGAGCGAGCGCAGGAACGTGCGCCCGTATCGTACTCGAGCGCAAAGGGTGGGGGGGGGGGGGCTGTGCGGGCGAATGTGCACGAGGGAGGAAAGTCTTAGGAAGCTGAGGAACTCGACCTCAGCCGCGGTTCACGGGAATTGGGACCGAGAACTTGGGCGAGATTTCTATTTCAATGAACTCGGGCTGATTTTCACTGCGAGCGCGGAAAGCATACCGGCAGCGCCGTGCAGCGTCACACCTATTTCGCAACGTGCTAAAAAGTCGTGCGTTCCGAGTGAAACGCTCTGCGAAGGTCGTTGGAAAATTGTCGATTTATGAAAAATCATAATATCAACGACTTAGGATGCGAACGGTTTGAGGCGGTGGCATAGGTTAGATTGGGAAAGGCGGGGGGATCGATGATTCCGGCGGAGGTTAACGAACGTACGAAGAAAGCGTTGGAGTGTAGATGCGAGGTAATCAGTAAGTGTCGTCCGTAGGTGTTTTGCTATATATTACATATTTATAAAAACAATTTTTATATACATTCGTGAACCATCTAATATATTGACAAAAATTGGAGGCATGAACACTATAATTAGGTGGGTGTGAGAATTAACATTATATACTATATAGTGTTCAATTGATCTTATTTGAAACAAAAAATTTTTGATTTTTAATGAGAGATGTTGCTACTAGAGTGTAAAATTAGTCACTCTTACAAATAATAAATGTTTACTCTATTTATTTAGTTTTTTCAGTTGTTGCACTGACAAACTAGACGCTCTAAATTTTGTAATCTCTTTTAATGTCAGATTTCATTTTTGAGTGACAAACCTGTCACTCGAGTAAGATAGTAATTTTTGTTTAATTTAATAAGCGATGTCGCTGAAAATGTAGTCTTGTTTAAAAACGAAATAATTTTTATTATTTTAATGTGAGATGTCACTACTTACAGCGTGAGATTTCGTTTTTCGAGTAAAAATGAGTCACTCTACCAAGGAATACATTATTGCTCATTTAATTTGAGTTTATACTCATCTTAGAGAGTTAACTTTTTTACTTTTAGGCAAAGTGTGCATTTTGTATTCCTTTAATAAGATGGCGTTCTTAGAGTGACAATTGAGTCACTCTTTTAATGTGAAATTGCACACCGAAGTGTTTTCACATTTATAAAAAAAAATTAGTCACTTTTACAAAAGTATGAATATTAATTGCATTAATGTAAGATTTCGCTATTCGAGTGAAAAAAAAGTCACTCTTAAAAAGAATAATTTTGTTTCATTTTCAATGTGACATTTCATACTTTAACCCTTTGCGGCATAGTTGTCTCACCTAGATTTATTCATTACTTTTCTCGCAAAATACAAAACATACCGGGACAAAATTGGTCCATGGCTTATATAGAACCTAAAAATAGTAGTTTTCGATATAAGGGTGTAAAGTTCGACATTAAGCACCGCATATTAAAAAACGATTAAATATGACTGTTGCATAAATTCGAATGTTTACACCCGAATATCGAACAATTTTTTTTACTACAATTAAAAATGGCGGATCCAATACGGTGGTCAAAAAAATGTTAAAAGTGCCTCGATTTATAAAAATGTTAAAAGTGCATTTGAAAAAAATAATAATTTCTAAAATGTTTGAATTTTGCGCACAAAGTTGATAAAATGAATAACAAAATTGAAAACTATTTTCCAAAATAGACTGAAAATAATACAATGCAATAAACTATTCCCATAATCCAGTAAATTTGGTTCAATCTACACAAATTTGTTATCCAACTATGATAGCTACATGTAACATCTATACACTACACATATAAAAGGAAATTATTTGTAACAAAAGTTCCCCAAACCATTTCTAAAAAAATGTAATTCCAACAAAATTTTATTCTCATTCGTACGTCCACCATTTAATGTCAATTCGATTTTGTTTTGCACATTCATTTTCTGGTCTTTAGTGGCTACTTGGTACGGTAATTGCAAACAATTATATACGGTCTGCTGATCCTAGAGACGGAAACAAAAGAAGAGAAAACAGTTTTTACTATCCCTGACCATTCAACAGAGTCTATTAAACAAAACGAAGATCTCTGTTAAATTTATTTAATAGTCTGCCGTTGGGGGTTCGGTCAATCGATGTTTTGCTGCGTTAAGGAATTGTAGCTGGACGAAGAAATGTCAAGTACACCTGCTTGTTTAATTTTTCATATTTAGGGAGATTGTTATTACCTGTGTTTATAATGTTTACTTTATTCCAATTGACTCAAAATACAGTAACGGTATGTCCAAGTCCCCTCCCTCTTCACGATCGTTACGTTTTTTTCCCAATTTTACAAAATTTAAAGATATCATTGTTCAAAGCATTAGTAATTATCGTATTAAGTGCGTAAGTCGAACATTACTTTAGTATCGAGAATCTCTCCAGAATTATCCTAGATTTTAATGATTTGGCCAGAAACCAGTTCTATAAAGTGTGCAGAAATCCTACTAAACATGACACGAATTCTGGTGTAAATCTACTGAAATACGAGGCATTTAGACAGATAATATCGTTTAACATGAATGCGATAAGCGCCGATAACTTCGCGACCGTTATTCGATTCAAGAATCTCGAATAGATCGATCTTCTAATATGGCGGCCTCTAATCAGCTGATTCGCCTACATACGCTGTCGTGATTGTTTACAGTGTCTCTCTAATCATCAAAGCTTAATTTATAAAGAAAAATTGATAAATTTTATAGTCTTACGTGCTTATGTTAAAGCAACGATAGTTCCTTAAAAGTTCTACAAATTTGGTATGAAATTATCCATGTATAATTGTTTCATTATGTAGTTTAAAATATACATTAGTGGCCTAGTGGGGTTTCAACTAGAGTTCGTATACATTTATAGTAGGATTCTGCAATTCAATGCCTTTTTTATTATGTACATTACATTTTGATATTTTTCATAGTGAAACAAACTAAACAGACTATTCAGAACATGTTACTAGTTAGTTTTCCCCGTATATCCTAAGCGATATTTTTTGTTGGATCCTTGGGGTTTCAAAGGCAAATTGATAACAAAAATATTGTTTTTAATAGGAATAGTGATTCTATTTTTTTGTTCCATAGAGTTTAGAAACAAAGTTTAAATTTGTGTTATTTTTACATAGCCGTAACGCGTTGCCGGATCTATGCAGTCGGACTATGACAGTAAATGATAGCGGCTGTAGGTCATTTGAGGCAATCAGCCTGCACACGGAAAACTAGAATGTAGCTTAAATTGCCAATTAAGAGACAATTTCGCTTAGAATACCTCTACTCTCTTTTGGAAATAACGCGAAGCTGGTAGAGTTACGTAAAGGGCCAACATCATATTTTTTAATCGTCAATAATAAAATCATTAATACAGATTTACCTTCATGAATTAATGACAAACACATTTATTAGATAGCTAGTAGTATTTCAATTAGCAAGAACTCTAATAAAACATTTTCGTGCTGACAATTTACTTATATTTTGACTGGTGGCCAAGTTTATGTCGATAACAAAATCATTATGGTTGATCCTACACTGGTAGAAGGGTGTAGTTGTGAAGGTCAGAAGTATAGTCGAGATAAATATACTACGAGCCTAAGGGTTGAAGTTTGCAAGGTTCGGAGGAAAACTAATTGTATTGCTTTTAGAGGACAATATTTTGTGGCAGTACAATCAGTAATCCTACTGAAAAAATTCGGACTCGATGTGAAAACCAATTTACCTGCTCTAAAAGAAAGAAGAGGATTATAATGCTGAACCAATTTTGACCAACATGTAAGAAAAAGATACCACGCACAAAAACCGACTCTTTTTTTCCAACAACTAAGACAAAAAAGAGATCATTGAATGCATCGAACAAAACCGCTGGAAGAATGACGTAGTCCATGAATCAGCCGCTTCGGAAGCTCTTTCAATCGGGCAACTTCCCTATCAAAGGTCAAAGTTCGAAACGGCTTAATTGATTTCCTCGAGCGTGGATTCCGGCGAATCCCGCGCTAGCTTATCCCCGCTTGTATGCAGAGAAAGAGAAATCACTCCGACAACCTGCGAGTCGTTTCCCCGCCAAGGCGTCTCCACCTTGTCGGTCGGAAAAGAGTCACGGCATGCGATAAAAAAAAGAACACAAGTAAGTATGAATTAGAACGCCGGAAGCGGGGCGACGACGTCTCATTAAGAACTGCACGCGGAGAATTCGAAGGTGCCGACGTCCCCGGGGACTGTGCGAAACCGATCCAATTGATGGAAACGTTAATATCGTAGCTGACGAGGTATGAAAAAAGATCATAAAAGTCTTCCTGATTGAAGGCAATTTCGCGACTGATTGCGAGAGACGCCAATTTCCTGCTGTAGCTACGTGAATTCGCCGCTGAGGCTGGTTTTGGTGGAAAATGCCACGACGAAAAATGCATTTTGTGCTTTTTTTTATTTTCACGACATATTTTCCTATATGCCAATCATTTCGACATCATGGTAGATTGTTGTTGCAACGAGTAAGTTTCATTTAGTATTCGAATGACAACTTGAAACTCTACTGCACACATACCTAATGGTAAATTTTATCCCACTGATAAAAAGTCCACACAATCATAAATCTGGAGGAAGTCTACCGAGTGCCTTGTACATCAGAACCATAATTTCCAGAACTCTTCTTGCCTTACTACTATTCAACTTGAACGTTCTTACTCATTTCTTTGAAAACCTCATTCAACATTTCTGGGTCTACTCGTTACGGATGATAGTAGAGTTAAAAGTTTCTTAATATTTTGTTTGAACGAGACAGAAATCTTTAAAAGTTTATTTTATATTCGCTATTAGAAAAAGATATGTAGAAATGTTTCTCTTGCGGTAAAGTCTTTGAATATGAAAAAGTATAGCTAAAAACTTATTTATTGAGGTAAGTACATTCAAATTGTTTAAACCATCCTGTCGGAGTCTCAGCGCCAACTTTTGGCGCTACACTAGCGACAATGTTTTTTTCCACGCACGATGGACCTGACCTCGGGCGGACTGTCTGCGTACGATAACACTGTTAAGGGATTAAACATTTGGTTTCTCTGCTAGAGAAATATAAACTATTATATCGACATTAAATAGAAATAGGACGAAGGCCATCCATGTACCACAACAAAAAATGTAAACAAAAACATAAAATTCTTCTGCAAGCTGGATTTCATGGTAAACAAATCAAACATAATAGAACTGTTTTCAATTTTTATTTCCGCTAACACAGTAAACTTAGAAATGTCACAAGAGAAAAATTTGTTACGAATTCGTCGAGCCCGATAACCATCAGTTTCGTTAAGGTAGGTCAGCTAATTCGTGCGCGCAGGAAATTGATGACACGAAACACGAGTAACATATACAACGCGTTTAAAGTAGAAATTCACTTTTCTTCACCAACACCATAAAATGTTATCACTTTACGTGACAGTAAATAATTATAAATATTGCCGATGTAAAAAATGTATTGTTTAAACAATCGACCATGTTGGATGTCTAGACAAGACTGTAGTAGCAGACATTGCTACAGCCACGAGAGGAATTTCGAAACGTATATACAAACAAAAGAAACATAAAACAAGTAAATAATAGGAAAGGAGAGAAGGTGAATGTGCAATTTAAAAGTAAAATATCGCTGCCAGTGAAGAAGTTCCGTTATTCGATGGCCGATGCGCGCGTCTGTAGATGTCTATTTTGCATCCAGTGCCATAACTGCGTGCGAATCTCTAGAGGTTACGGGTTAGGCTAGGTTATGCATCTCGAGATGTCGAGAACTGCACTGCGTCATGTCAAGAGGCGTTTTTTACATTTAATGCTGTGTGGAATACCGATTTCCAATGCAGATTTGGGTTAACGCGATGGAATACTGAAACGAACGACATTAAAATTTAACATTTTGGGTCCGATTTCCTAATATTATTAGGCAACAATAATATATTTATAATTTGATAACATGAGTTACAAACCAGTAGTTGAAATACAATAATTTAAAATAATAATAACAATGTAAATAAAAAAAAAAAGATCGAATTATTTTCTCGACTGAGAAAGTTGGTGCTGTCGTTATTTTTATTTTACCGATATTTAACTATGACATTTATTTAACGTATTTTGACTAGGTGGTTACCTTAAATGTCAGCCTTAAGAAGTTATTGATATATTGACCTTGTAATTATTTTAAGAATCGACATTATTGTGTCGTTATTTTTCTGTTGTTGTTACTTATAGTCGCTAGTTATTTAATATATATTTTTCACTAGCAAGCACTAGATGTAACTGTTTTGTCACATTTATATAACCCTTGCTTACTTTCTTAGTTATGTAATTGTTACATTACTTTTACCTTGCCCGTACTATATTTCTCTTATTGACTTTAATAAATTAACCTTAGAACCAAAATAATAGAAGCAAAGAAAATATAGTTATACCGTAATATTTATAGCTGAAGTAACGACAGTCGGATTAACGACAAGACAATGCGATGATATTGTCCCTACGTGTTGATATTATTTAACCTTAATTTGTACCTTTCTTTGAATTAACTGTTTTCTCCTCTTGTCGTTACTTTGAAATTCGGTATCACAACAATGTATTAACCTTGTCGTAACTTGTACTACCAAGTTATTATACGACAATATAAATACTCCTTTTATGTCGTTAATTTGATGTTCATGTTATTTTCAATATTATTTCAATTTGTTTGAGGTCGGAGGAGTTAACTGTCGCTATTTGGACCCCGTCGTCTAATTCAATTAACAATTTTCTCTTCCTATCGTAACATTGTCGTTTATGCGCTAATGTGGACATTATCCTTGTCGTTAATTCCATTATTATTTTTCCAGGCTCTAATTATAGTATTGTTAATAGGTCGTTTTTACTGTTATTTTGATCTTGACGTTAATTTGAATGTCTGCAACATCCATACATTGATACATTGTTTTGACTGTCGATAGTACATCCTTATTGGTCTTAATCTGTCATTATTCTCCTCTGGTCGTTACTTTACAAATTGTCATTGCGAAATTTATATTTCTGACGTTAATCGAAATGTCGTTAATTTGTCTGTTAATACTTATTTCACATATAAACGCCATTCTGGTTCTATCATTATACTGAATGTAACAATAACGAAAATATTATTTTGTTTCTGTTTTGACCTAGAATTGATATCTTACCACTATCATCGTAACTTCACCAAACCTTCATTAAAATGATGTTTAACAAATCGCACTTTTTATTTTTGTAATAACTAGCACTTTTTCATAATTAAATTACAAATGAAAATTAACACATGACATTTTGAGCGTAAACGCACTTTCAAAATGTAAAATGTGAATTTTAGTAAGAGGGACCGCAAATTCTGCTGGGACCGGTTAAGTTGTTCGAAATCAAAATTTCGTTGGCAACAAGTGCCTCGCGGCATTGCAGCATGCATGCATCATCGTTTGGCGGAATTGCTTTTTAACCCGGCTCTTTGAAGTGCGTGATGGACAGCACCGATTATTCGGCCTTTTATTGTGACACTGCATGTAATTTTCAAAAAACCTTTTACAACAGTCCGTAAACACTTTCGCGGCAAACGAGACCTAAGTGACGTTGTTATGTTTTGTACGGCGTTAATATGTTTTCGGGACTTTGGAAGACATCAAAGAGATAAAATGTATATGGAAAAAACACGTTTTTATACAATTAAACGTTTCATGTATCAATGGTGTCATTGATTTAAACTTATTAATGAAAAAATTAACAATTTTAAATAATTTTCGACTCCTAAAGTGCTTTTAATTATTTTCGAAAACATAAATAATTATATAAGGAATGCTGGACAATTTATGAATAACTTTATTGCATATATCGTAATTTTCTCTTGGATTATTATTAACTTTGAAAGATGAATTTAAATTATAATAAAAAAATATTTTTTTTTTAATGAGGACCAAATTGAATAGGTTCAATGAATCAGGATTAGAAACCACCTCAAAGGTCTTCACAGATCTTAATTTTTAGATGTTTATTACAATTTTAAAATACAGTGGGACCTCTGTTATTTTAAGTAGTAAAATTTTTCAAGTTGGCGTCGGCTCCTCTTATTCTAATTTTCCCCTTACCCCCACTCACTTAACATATGGCCTTGTGATTCGGGAACAATATTAAGGGACGGAAGACTTGTGGGGAAACGATTAGAATAAGAGAGGTCCTACTATACATTAATTAAACTAAGCCACTAGTCGACGGTTTCTAATAAATGCAAATGTCTGAATAACAATACCTGGTCTGACAAAATTTTGTTCAATAGAAATATTTTTAAAAACATTTGAATTAAATGCAACGCGTGTGATTGAAAGAAGATTTAAAGTGTTAGGTACATTAACTTATCGTGATCTAAATTATATGCTTTATATGAATTTTAATGAATGTGACTCCGACTTAATGAACACGTGTAATTGCACATTCGTATCTCTGGTAATTGGCGATGGGTGAACACAATGGAAACCTGCCACTCAGGGGAGTTTATTTATATTTCATTTTTATCTCACGCGTGTTCCTGTAAAACTGAAGTAAGACGTGAATCAAATTAATGTAATGATAATTGTTCTTACTTAGACATTGAGCATAACACGTATCGTGTCGTCGGCGTCGGTTTCTTGAAAAACTCTGTGATTTTTACGTTTGAGAAACTATGCTTTCTGACGTAATTTATTTTATTATATTGCTTGGTTATGTTAAATTTTTAATTTAAACTTTTGAAAAATTAAAGCTTATATCCTTTCAACTTCGTGATGGAAACATCCGTTGAACGTACTAGAACTGAAATAATTTCAATCGGGAATATTTTAGTAAATTGTAATTATATAATAAGATTGTATACATGACTGATTTTATTATCTTGCAATGTGCAACTTGAGTCAATAAAACATATAAACCATACATTCATTTTTTCTAATCAAATAAATATATTTCTATTTTCATCATGATTAAATAATAAAATATACTCACTTTTAATTTTCTAGGTAATTTTCTTTTCTGATAACAGAAACTCGTCTGCTCGATCAGAAATAATGAAAATTTTGCTAGAAAAATTCATTTATTATTGACTTGTTATAATATTTTCAAAAAAAGTGGGAAAATTCGATGCGCCGGGAGTTGAACCCGGGATCTTTCGATTGACAATTGAATCCTCTTCCAACTAAGTCCAACCTTTCCATCTTTAACATAATAAACAAATTTCTAAAGTTTTCTAGCAAAATAATATTATAACATTTTTTATTACTTTTTTATTAAATAATGCTACTTTTAAAGTGTATAAAGACCGTATCAATTTTATTGATTAAAAGTTATTTGAAGTCTAGAAATAATTTTTTAAAATGAGAATAAAAAAATGCCAATCATGATCAGGTAACTGCTTTTTCATTGACGTAATATATGAGACCCGTCTGTGGATTGTGTTCCATCTCATATTTCTTAAGAAAGCTCACCTTTCCCCTTACCGTACAACTTGCTATGATATATGTGACCCATTACTAAGTTAATTAAATATCCAGTAAGCTTAAACTTCTGAATAATTACCGTTCTTGTCACAAACATTGGAATAAATTTCTTTTCGATTATTGTGTAAACAATTAATATTAAATTTTTCATAACATAAGGTCATTCTAAAAAGAAACATAATATTGTATAACTGGTAACGTTTTTGAAGATGCATAATAGGAAAAAATATGCACAATTATGCGAAATAAGTTACGAATTAGAGTGAAATGTCAGAAAAGGCTTAGTATCACAGGTCAGCTTTAGGATTACGAAAATCAAATCTATTCAAGTTCAAATGTATGAAGCAATTCGTTTCAGGGCAGTTTCCACTTTCTAATCACCAAAAATATCTTAATTTCAGGATTTTTTATTATTGAAAAAGTTTTTTTTTAAAAACGATTTAAAAAATGGGATCCGTTTAAGAACAAAATGTCTTTTATAATTTTGTTAGTAAGTTAAAATCGAGAATCTGACAGTTGAATGTAACAGCGCTAACCTTGAAAGATTCGGGTATCTACGTCTCCCAAAATATGAAATGCCAGATGCTATTTGATACAACAGAACAGAATGATACGAAACCTGCTTTAACGATGTAGTAGTGGTGATTAGTGAATTAAGCTGCTGTATATTACACTCAATCATGAAATCCAAGAAAACTGCTACAAATAATAAAAAGTTCATAGTACTTTTGCATCCGACTTCATCAGAAATCCAGATTTCATCCTATTACTATAAATTGCACATTTACTTTCATTCCTATTTTCTTTGGAAACATCTTGTAGTAGGTTCCATTGATCCCGGGCCGGTTTTATACTACACAATCTTGGTCAATATCCCTATACAAGTTTCCATTACTCTTCTATGAGATCATTGGAGTTGTCGAAGATGGAATTGCAGATACGCCATTTATTTTGTTAGCAAGGAGAAAGCTGTGTTTGTCTAAATTCTAGTTCAAGGGAGGATGCTCGATGGTTGCAGCATAAGTCTGGTTAGACAGGATCGACAAGTTGTGGAAGAATGCAATCAGGCAAGGAGAAGATCATTTGCCATTCTGTGTTGATAATGTAACTGATAAAATGTCTGTAAAAAGCTCCGATCTCCAGAATGTTAGGCATTTTATACTTTTTCCTGACGCAAAATCCGATCACGCTTACAATTCCAAGTTAGAAATACACGGAAAGGCAGGTTAATTTAAAATATCGGGAGGGGCACATCAGACATGGAAAAAGAATTTTCGTGTAGATCTGGGTACCCGTCCGTGCAGTATTTATCGATGAATCAATATACTTTACAATGTCATGGTAGACTCAGATATTGTTTATGAAAATTGTACTCCTTGTAAACTCCTCTGCGTCCTCCCGTCAACCTGAAAACAGTTCATATACGCTTTTTCCTATTGCTTAGACTTTCTACATGAAGTGTACACATTGTAGCGCATTGAGTGACAGCATTTTTGTTAAAATTTTAGCTTGCAAGATTCATTCCAGAAGATGTAGAGGTCCATGTAGGAAAAAGGGTCCATTATCGAACTGCTTATAAACACCCACATAAAACAATGACCACATTAATGAAAATGTTGTCTCGTATTAAAAAAATACAATGAAGGAAATATTACATTTGGTACGTTTATGTTACGCGAAGATTCAAAGAGACATTTTTCTCAAATTACTCTTCGCTACATTTTCGAGTATCATCGACAAACAACAAGAACAAACCCATTTATCTCGCTTCACCGGGGAGCAAAATCCATTCGTTTATGTAATTTGACTGCACTGTTAAAAATGTTTTTAAATTTAATACATTTTTAATATGCACAAGTAAATTAATTGTAATAACTGGTGTCTTAATTTTAAATGAATATACTCAAATATTAAAGATTTAATATACATATATCGCACTCGAGTGTTCAGTGATTGGTTGATCGAACGTTTTATCAAACTCAAATTGTCAGAAAGCAAAATTCGGACTTTAATGAAAGAACGGTCGATCAACCAATCAACGAACAGTTGCGTAAAGTACATGTGACCAAACTTGAACAGAAACGCGATTGGCTGTTGTCCCTTCTTCATCGAACAATGCTATATGAAATTATGACCAATGAGGTGCAACTTCCATATTCAGTTTTAAGTTCATGAAAATGTTTTAAGGAACAAACTTCTTAAATTTCATGACAAATTCTTAATATTTAGTAATATTTATGAAATATTTATAAATTTCTCTTAAATTTCATGAAATTTTTTACAGTGTAGTCAACAGATTCCTGTGTGACATACAAGTCTTATTATCTGATAGAAATAGGCCACCTACAACAAAAATGAAAAATCCATAAAATACATATGTAATAATTTAGATGCTCCTGAATTCCTACATTTTTTTCAAATTTTTTCTATAGTTGGTTTCTGATTAGTCAGAAAATTACATTTTGATTAAAATTTCGTTCTTGCTTTCCTTAGCAGCCAATCGGGAAAGAGCAAATCGCAACTTTACAACGCGCATATTAATTTATAATAACCATGTACATTAAAATTATTATACATGTATATGCAAATGACTTCATATACATGTATATTAATTTTGATGTGAATATTTTGAACAGTGTGGACTATTTCTAACTTTGTTATTATTTACAAAACATATTCACGGAGTTATCATGAAAATCACTCAAATAAGTGTAACAGGAAGAGCGACGGAACAAATGATCCCGATCGAACTCCCGTATCTGATGAAATAAAAGAAGGCAAATGACGTGAACCGTAGCAAACGTTCCACCGAGGGAGAGAAACGTCTTTCGAGTGAATCGCGCAGTGAGTCAGCGCAAGTTATGCACCTCGCGCGGGAAAAAAGTCGCGCGATTTCCACGTCGCATGCCCTTAGAGGAGAGTAAGGTTAACCGAACTCGGAAAAATTCGGTTCGGCCGTCTCGCGACCGGTAGAGAACGGAGCTCCGGGTTGAGTCGAGGTCGACGCCCGGGCGCAACAAGTGCTGCCTGCCTCCGCGCTGTACTCCCAGCACACACCCCACCCGCTGATGCTCGTATATATATGCGGGAGAGGCGCACGAACTCCGTTCCCCCTTGCCCCCGTTATCCCCCTCACCCTTGCCCCTTTCCCGTATGAAGCTGCGGCCCTTTCGCGGTCCACGGAGGCTCGATGTTCGCGGGCGCATCGTACCAACGCTGAGCAACAAGAGTACGCGAGTGCACATATATACATACGGAACGCGCGTGCAGCGGCAACGTAAATATAAAACTGCACTGGGTCAGGGATCCGCGATTTATCGGCTGCCTGCGTAATTGGCCGCCGGCCAATAGATATGCTCCGGGGCATGCGAGGGAACCGACTATCGTGTACATCTTTGCCGCCTCCACCCACGCAGACGCTTTTCTCTCGGCTCGTCGTCTTCGGCAACGTTCCCGTGATGCTCCTGGGTGAACGACTATTATCAACTATTGTTCTGGAAAGTCCGAGAAGTCGCTCGGTTTCCAGCAATGAAGGACGTGGCGGTCATGAAATGTTTGTATACTGATGCGCTTGTATGGAGACTACCCTAGAATGCTATATAGGACCGAATAGGACCGAATAAGACCGAATAGGACACGTATAGGACCGAATAGGACCAAATATGACACGTACAGGACCGAATAGGGCCGTTTCGGAACGAATAGGGCCCAATAGGACCGCATAGGACCGTCTAGGACCGAATAGGATACGAATAGGACCGAATAGAATCGTATAGGACCGAATAGGACCGGATAGGACACGAATAAGACCGAATAGGACCGAATAGGGCCGCATATATGCTATAGCAAGTGTCATATCAGCCGCTTTAATATTTTTATATTTTTAGGTCGAAAGACTGATGTTGGGATGGGACCATGGACAAAGGACCCCGCACACTTTAGCTTGATTTGCGGGCCCGGTTAAATTTCCTGAAACTTCGCTAAGTTCTAGTCCAGAATAGCCCGAACAAAAGTTCTATATGGTAAAAGCCCCAAAAATCAATAGTTTTCGAGATAAAGTACTATACGATATAGTACGGGCGTACGATATAGGCCCCCGGATCCGAGACTTTCGCATTTATTTTTTATATGCAACAACAATATGCATAGGTTTTTTTGGTCGCTGATTACGAATGTGATAACAGATTTTAAAAATTCAAAATGGCGGATCCAATATGGCGGACGAGTTTTGAAAAATTAAACGAAATCGCTTGAAACTCATTATTCTGGGGTTTTTGGGGTCCGCCATTTTGAATTTTTAAAATCTGATATCACATTCGTAATCAGCGACCAAAAAAACCTATGAATATTGTTGTCGCATAAAAAAAATAAATGCCAAAGTCTCGGATCCGGGGGCCTATATCGTACGCCCGGACTATATCGTATAGTACTTTATCTCGAAAACTATTGATTTTTGGGGCTTTTACCATATGGAACTTTTGTTCGGCCTGTTCTGGACTACAACTTAGCGAAGTTTCAGGAAATTTAACCGGGCCCGCAAATCAAGCTAAAGTGTGCGGGGTCCTTTCTATATAGTGTTTGTAATGTTATATAATATTCAGAATAGTATAATAGCATCGAAATGTGTCTCTCTGACTATTTTACGGGTCCGTTACAGCTTTTTCTAAGATATGGAAGCTAGTGTCACCTATTTGCTTCAAAAGGCAAGATTTGAAGGGCTCAACTAATCACAATGTAGACTAAAGTACATTGTACTCCGTACCCTGCTAATCGAACCCCCATACTTCCTTGAAGTAGGACTAGGAACCTTATCCCCTTTCACCCAAGTTTCCAAAAGCAAGGCACAGATCAGCTTTCCCTGCTATAGCCTAAAATACAGCTGAATTGACATTACTGCCTTTATTGGAAAATACACTAAAGTATTTGCAAGAGAATATTGTGTTTTCATATTAGTTCACTAACAAATTTCTAAAGATTTTATCATCGATTTAGTATAATGCTGCATACTTTATTTACTTCTGGACTTTACTCCTCTACCAAGAGACCCATCTTTTCTCGGTGAAGTGAAGACCATGTGTAATATACTACGGATTTTATCCATCGTATATTCCCTATTTCTTTATTTCAGATCTCATTTCCTTGGGATTTCTACAGCTTAGACAATGCAGGATTATTACTATTGTGAATCACAGATAGAAGTCACTCCTGATGAATTTCCTGGCCATATTTTGCTTTCTGTCCAATCTAAAATTATATAGTTGGAATAAGATCATGGAACTGGCCCTTGTGAACGACAATGAATCATTTACTGTATATCCAATACTAAAATTTGTTTCCTCAAATTCGGAACTTTGAATCGTGAAATTTGTCTTTGTCTATTCGCATTCTTCCGCGAAAGGAACACTTTCCTTGCTAGCGCTACATATCGTATACGTGCAAATCCTTCTTCGATCACTTAACTTACCTATGGGTGATGCAGTTTCGGATGGGAATATCAGACAAGATTATTCAGAGCAGACCCGTGTCGGGATGAAAGGACGAGGAACCAACTGCAGGGCGTTTGAAGGTTATAATTCGGCAATAGCACTAGGGCGGATTTAATTAATCGGATTTCTGAGGAGTCTAATAGAAAAATAAGATGAACTTCTCATTATTTGCACTTTCTGAAAGCCTTTTTCCATTCTTAGTTAATAGTGTATCTTATGTTGTCATTTCGATATTATTCAATTATTTGTGATGTTTAGCGCCTTAATCCACCAATCACTATTGCACAATTGTTGCAGCGAGTTTCCCACCATTTTGCTCCCTTGTTTACAAAAACATTTTGTCTTTCGTGTTCTGGAATCATATAGATGCATGTGTCCAAAAGCGATAAAGATTAGAGGTAGGATCAATTAAGTTTTTCAATCGCGCTCAGACTTATATACCAGTTGAGATTCAAAACCTTGACCTGTTAAAGATTACGTTTTTATAAACTCTTATATCAGAACTCTTCAATGTCATTGTATCGAGTATAATGACAAATCCCACATTAATTAAGCGATATTTTTAAAGACACCTACGTCAGGAGCTCTGGAATTATCTTTAAAATATACATGTTGATTGGTAGTATCAGAAGGATCTAAATACATCACTCTTATTATATTAGATGAATTTTGACACCTTTCATTATCATTGTAATGGTATCTGCTAGACCATAATGTTGTGTTTCCAAAACAAATGTGGTTATTCTTGTTACCAAATGGTTGAGCTCCAATGGAACTGACTTAATTCTAGTGTACTCTTCCCTCCTACCAAACAAAAACACGAAATAAAAATGGTTTCTTGTAAGCTTCTTTTCATTTACCATTACTTACAATTAACGCGGTAACTGATAGCCACTAATAGCTCCGATGGTAGTAATGTATTTTCTTATAAAGGCAGGAAACCTATCGTTCTGAGCGGGACGACATCTACCTGTTATTTAAGGACTTACATTTTTAATCGCATCTACTCAGACAACTTTGTTTGATCCACATATTTCAAAACCAGATGTTGACCCTGGAATAATTCACGTCTTCATGTCCTTCTTGATTTTAGGACACTTTATAATATAACTGGAATCGTGCCCCTACTGAAATTTAGGGGTAATATATTTTCCCAAATGTCAGCATGTATACGTAGGATGATGAAGATTTTCTTGTTATGAACACGACCTATTGAAAAGTACAATAACCGTATTTTCCAGAACTACCGAAAATGAGAGATCCAACAAAAAAGCATTATGTAAATAATGCAAAAAAATATATGAACATTCTACAATAAATCATACATACATTTATCTACGCAAATTTAAATAATTCATACCGACGTTTAAAATAAATGTACATTCATAAAATAGACAGTGTACATAAATATCGTTAAGAATGTAAATTGAAATCGGCAGTGTGTTAGGAAAATCGGGCCTGTTTTCCCGACCTCGTCCTTGGCAGAACTCGCTTACCGTCGATCGACACGCCTGATACCCGCACGCCGACGCGGAAGTTCTCAACTGCGCGTACGCGTATTTTTCCAAGATCAGGGACACTTATTTTCAGATAGTGTAACTTCACACCTTCGTAAACGCGCCCGGGAACATTCGAGGTGGGAACAAATTTTGCCGGAAACTTTTCAGCGGATTGAAGCGCGGGATTTCTCTCATTCCACCAGTTTTTTTGGGAAAAGTTTGAAAATACTTTCACGTTTAAACATCTAAAGGACACGCTTTCTAATGAAAAATCATTATGAAAACGTTTTAACAACGTAGGCTTTACTTAATTTGTATTGACAACGTTACACGTATCAATGCCACCGATCGATAACGTAATGTAAACAATGCCACGAATAAATAATTTATAATATATGCAAATGTATATGTAACATTGTAACTCGTGACAAAAAGTTCTTGCGAAAATGAACAAAAAATCTTTTCGAAGGTAACATGAAGCATTTTAACAATTCCTGTTACGGTTTAAACTTCATAAAAATATTTCGACACGTAACTTAAACTCGACTATGTAACAAACGTTTAATATAACTTTTCGAACTTTATTTCATATAAAATTTACCTAAACTGTAAAAAATAAATGTAGATGGCGTTACGAAACTGTTCCAGATAGAGTCCTTCTAGAGAGACTACGACAAAAGTCACCATGTTTGGTCGAATGCTGGATTATGAAGTGCGGCGTATATGTGTTCATCGACTCACTAATATTTTCATTCCAAACATGGCGTCTTTTAATCCGATTGCTAAAAGGACTCCCCTAATGAAAATATCCAGGTGGTTTTTTTATATTTTAAAAACGTCTTGACCGCATGGTTGAGACCAACTGATGACCGGGTCAAATGTTTCAAAACGTCCCGGTCGCGACCTAGTCATTCCACGTGGTTTGACCGTGTGGAAAACCGAAAAACGAACCTGGATATTACCTGGGTCTGTTCTAGTCAATTACGGTTGACTTTCGCTACCCTCTGAAGCTATTGGAGTCAATTTTCATCTCATAGATGCAAAAAATAGGGTAGGTTGATTACATTATCTTCGGAGTAGGTATCTGCACTATGTCGACGGTTTAAATACAACCCAATCTCTAGCAGGAGTTACTATTTCACATCAATATGTTGAACATATAGTGAATAAATGTAACGATGGGAAGAATCCCTGGCAGAAATTTTGTTGGTTGCACTAGTCATTATTCTAGCGACAGCGTACAGTTCACTAACGAATACTTAAAGTTTCCAAAAGCAATAATTGTAGACTGTTAATGTCATATTAAATTTGCATTATACGTAAGGATCTGTTGATTCGATCAAATAAATGCACACAAAACTGTACATTTAAACAATTTTTCTTTCGAAGTTAAGATATTTAAAGTGGAATTGTTACTACTCGCGACGTCGTGTGCCGGCGAATCAGCTGTGTACAGGCCGCCATGTTGTGAGATCGATCTATTCGAGATTCTCGAATCGAGTAATGGACGCGAAGTTGTTGGTGTTTGTTGCACTCATGTTAAACAGTATCTGTTAATTTTTCGCGTCTCGGTAGATTTACACTGGAATTCGTGTCATTTTTAGTAGGATTTCTACGCATATTATGTAACTGTTTTCTAGCCAGATCCTTAAAATCTAGGATAATTCTAGAGAGATTCTCGAGACTATCTCTATACCAGCGTTGTCTTCGAGACAGTGTCTAGTCCTATGAGTGATTCATATCCACTCTTTTTGGCGGAGTTTACACTTCCCAACAAACGAAAAAGTATACGAAAAATCTGTGTACGATTTAATATGAAATAAGTCTGTATCTTTCCCACTCTTTCAGTTACGAATGCGAGTGTATACGATATTATACGTGATACATAAACGCACATAACCTCAAAGAAACGATTACTTTGAATTATCGAATAATTTAAACTCAAAACTAGAAAACAGAACATTTCTTCGAAAATTATGAAATATGGAAAACGATATAATCAATTCTTCGATTAAATTAACAGAATTTAATGCTATTCTAAGCCACAACAAATCAATTTTTGTAATGCGTTAAATACGGTATCGTATAAGATCGAATGAATTCAATTCTGGTATTACAGGTCGTATAAAATAGTATAAATTCGAATAAGAATCTCGAATAATCAATATGCCACTAGAAATAAACAGAATGCAATGTTTATTGGGTTTCTAGGATTCCTCAATTGAATCCAATAATTTTAGTGTGTACAACTTATTTTCTTAATTTGACAAGCAAATAAAAGAATGCACAGTATTTTGTGAACTATTAGTAATTGTTTTGTTCATAAGTATTTAATTTTGATAATAGTGCCATCTATATGTTTCATACTGTGCAAACAAAAACCCCGGATTAATTTGAATATTGTAGAGTATTTAGAGTATTTAGATTATTGGGAAGTATTTATAACTATCATAATACATCAAACTAGATTCGACGAGTAAAAAATAAGTCGTGCCAAACATTTTCATTACATTTAAATTAATAAATAGTATATAAATGAAATGCTCAATTCATATTAATCTAGAAATAATCATTACATACTCCTACCTACCTATGAACAATTGTGAAATTACATATAATTAGAATCATTAACGTTTCACGGGTTATAAAATTCTATACAAAGAGGTTTTTTACAAAAGTTGTTGATGGAGAATATTGTTTTGTTTGTTTTTTAACCCTTTCAGTCACAGGCGGATACCAGTGTCCCACCTAGATGCTATCGATTTTTTAAGGTTTATGAACAGATAGTTATTGATTTCGATGCGGTTTTTTGTTCCAGGCTTTCCTAAGACTCCAATAAGTGTTAACAAAAAATAATATTGCAAAATTATTTTATAATAATTATTGTTAACAACAAATTAGTGCCAAAAAATGGCATCATTTTCAAAAGAAATTCATGCCAGAAAGAACTAATCGCTATTATTATTTAAATTTCGTATGACGGAGTTTTTGATGTTGCTGATTACGAATCCGTTTTCAGTCAAATTTCAAAATGGCGGATCCAATATGGCCGACAAAATGTTGAAAAATTATGATTTTGTCTAAAATTTGGTATACAGGTGTTTTTGATGTCGCTGATTACGAATCAAAATATTAAAAAAAAACGGAAAAAATACCATAACCCCTATTTACAAAAGCTTAGCCAAATTCATTTATCTTTCAAATTTTTGGTCGGTCATATTGGATCTGCCATTTTGAATTTCGAAAATCTCACACCGGATTCGTAATCGTGGACCTCCAAAACCCCTATATACTAAATATTAGCCAAATTCGTTATCTAACAAATTTTTGGTCGGCCATATTGGATCCGCCATTTTGAATTTTGAAAATCTCACACCGGATTCGTGAGCAGCGACCTCAAAAACTCTAGTATACGAAATTTTAAAAAAATGCCATGGCTGGAAAAATTCGTGACTGAAAGAGTTAAAACGAAGATTTTCGACATAAGAATTGAAATTGATTACATAAATTGGAAAGTATCGAATTTTATTTTGATTAATTATTAGTTCGTTTTTTATTAAAAAGGGTTGGATCATAAATCTGAATTAATATCAATTTAAATTCCACAAAAATAAAAAAGAACCAATCAAGGGAGCAAGTGAAATCTAGCTGTTACCAACTTCAAAAACATTTGCTGCCACTAATAAAAAAAGCATATAGATAAAACATGTACATCTCTAAAAATCAACCTATATAAATTATCGGTCGGTATTAAAAACATGCGCAAATTATCATATATCAAACATATCCGTCGAATTATTTTACTGAAATTGCTATGTACCCGTGTGACTGTATGCTTTAATAATTAAAGTTGCATATACGTCATAACACAGGTAATCATAATTAAAGATTATATAAAGCAAATTTTATGGATAACGATATTTACGCATCTAACAACACATTTGTCCGTTATTTCAGCGTCGGTAAATCGAAATTTACGTAAATGCAGTTGGTACACGACTTCAAATTCAATTACACACCATACGTATATATACGCACGTTAAAGCTTCATATTCTCATAATGCACTCAAATACTCAATATAAATGATAATTACAACGAAAGTACTCTGCCGCCCGTGTGTAATTGATTCAATGCGGAAAATGAAGTTGAAGTTGTATCTTCCAATTATAACTGAGATTAGATTCGAATTCGATTCCGTGCTCATTTCTACACTTTCACGGTAGTAATGTCTATAATGAAAACAATGACTGTGTTTAAATTAAATTGTTTTGTTCGATAGAAAACAACTATATCTTTTGATAACAGATATTTTGATGAGTTTGCCTCCAACTATGTCGATAAAACAGGAATTTACTAGAGGATTTTTGTATTTCGAAAACGGCTTTAAATTTTGATTATGGCTGACGTTATTAAAAGAAATGATAATGTATTTCAACTTTTTGTTAAAATAACGTAATGAATTTAAGTAAAATATCGAATAATAGGGATATTTCATAGAATTGCCGCTATCGGTAAAGATTGCGTTGTTCCCTGAAACCAGTCGCGCCATCTGTGGGTGAAATGTACGCGCGAAAAGTTAACGGCGGTCATAACCTTAGAACGAGTTGCGAGGATCGCCGGCGACAATGAACGACAATTCCACGGACTTGATGAAATGTATGCAAACTGGAAAACGAGCCGAACGGCGAAGGTTTTACCTTGATGCGGAAGAAAACGTCGCTTGGTAGTCTCCTCTGTTGGCTTCTGAAAATAAATCAGTTAAAATAACACGCGGTTGAAATTTACCAATCGAACGTGAAATACCGGTAAGTTACCCACTTGTGAAGTTTTCGTCAGAACTCCTTTTTCAACGATGGACTCAAATTTACTTAGATTGTCGTACGTTGTAGCATTCGGCACAGGTATTGGTGCTTTTTTCGAGTATAAAACTTTTAACGCGTCGAATTTTTCACTTACGGGATCTAAACTTTCGTCGGACGAACTTCTGTCGTCGTCCGCCATGTCTGCACTGACTTTTAAATTTGATTCGAACCGAGAGGCGCCAATTTCGAAAATCACTTACACATACAGTAACCATTTGAAAATTGTGAAGCAATTTTGGATTAGTTTGTATTTGTAATGTAATTTTTGGAATATCCAAATTATTAAGTTTTGTTTTCATTTAATACTTTGATGCTAAACTTGTATTTCGGAATGTTTACTTACTGGTTTCAAATATTTATAAAGATCTTGCGTACAATGTTAATTTTAAAAATAATTGTGATAGTTGCTGGTAAAACTGGAAGCGTGGATTAAGTGTATGTGTCTACTAACTGTCTAAATTCACGCTTGCAAAACACATTGAATACGCTCCAATTGTAAAGCAAAGCATAAATTTAGACTTTTAAATCTGCATGTACGCTTTCGTTTTTACCAGGGGACTTATGTATACTTATATATTCTAAGTGTCCAAATTTACTTAAATGTTGAATACGTAATAGCATTAACAGAAATTGACAAGCATTTTGAACTATGGAATCAATTAATTAGACATTTTTCAACTGATAATGCAATATATAACTTTTTTTAAACATTTTGTAAAAAGTATACCTTTTAACGACTCAGGAGAATATACACACTACACGAATAATTAATATATTAGAAGTTTAATATATTTTTACTTTTTAATTAAAAACGTAGAAATTATTACATTTGTCATGTGACGTTAATGGATATTGAAGTCATTGGAGTTTAATAAATCTGCTAAATATATAGAGTGGTTACACAGCGATACTCGACAGTCATCGATTAATGGAATAATCTTTTTTCTGTGATAAATAAATAAAACAACAAATTAAATTGTCACCTAGTAAATGAATATTCATTGAAATTTATTGAAATCCCTTCATTTCTTGCAATTCCGATTAGTTCTCTTACTCTCTGCAATTAACTTGAATTGAAAAATGAAATCTTCAATTATTGGGCAGATTTGAAAAATGTATATTCAAAACTTTCTAGTTTTCTTGAAAAGGACACTTTATCTGCATAGACTACCCTCCCAAAAAAATACTATAGTATACGATTCACAAAACATATAGAGCACCATACAAATTATATTCACTAAGAAAAAAGTAGCTAAATACCTGAACATAGAAATGTTGAGGGCTTACAATTTTATTAAAAACTTAAAACAGTAAATAATATTGCAAATCCTGTGTAAAAAGACCTCGTCTTAAATTTAACTTTGTACGGTTTTTGCAACATTGTATAGTTTTTGCACCATACAAAGTTAAATTTAGGACGAGGTCTTTTTACATGTGATTCGCAATATTACTTTCTTAAGTTTTGAATTCTTCAACGTTTCTATAACGTAAATATGCAGGTATTTAGCTACTTTTTTTCTTAATAAATATAATTTATATGATGCTCAAGGTTTTCTGAATCGTGTTCTATAGTATTTTTCAGCAGGAAACTTATTTGTGAAAAAGTATTTGTGCTCATTCGTAAGAGAAACATTATTGTTTACTTTAAGAAATATATAAACAACTCGTAAATGCATTACTAGTGAAAATACTGCTGAAAAAGATAAAATGAATAACGTTTTGACAGTAGGATGGATATCAAGTTTAGATTTATTATCTTTAACCCTTTGAAGCATACATTTTTCTTTACGTTGGATTGACTTGAATTTGCTACTTGGAGGTTTTCGGGGTCGCTGATTACGAATCCGAAATCAGATTTTCAAAATTCAAAATGGCGGATCCAATATGGCGTACAAAAATATGAAAATCCATTAAAATATCCTGTATCTTGTTACTTGGGGGGATTTTCAGGGTTGCTGATTCCGAATCCGGTGTCAGATTTTTAAAATTCAAAATGGCAGATTCAATATGGCGAATAAAAATATGAAAATTCATTAAATTGTTGCGTTTTTACATCATGATGGCCGCCATTTTGAAGCCGCCATTTTGAATTTAGTAAAACCAAAATCGGTATCGTCATCAGCGATATCTAAAACCCTATTATGTTTGTTTATTTATAAATCATAAATAATAAACAATCATATCGTAATAACCGTTTTTATAGATTCTTCTATTACTATCGTAATAGAAAATAGTAAAAATGATAACGTGAGTTACCACCATGCTTCTAAGGGTTAATATGAGTACTGCAAAATTTTACCAATGAAAAATACTTTATAGGTCACTTTTTTCTTTAAACTAACCTAGTATAAAAACATATAATTTACCGAATTACTTATTCTCTGATTCTGAGAATACGATTGAAACTTTGAGCATGACCAATGAAATTATTTAAACACTTTTTTGACAGAATTGTTTTTTATCATTGTCTAACAAACATACAACTATTACTTGTACTTGTATTATTGAAAATAGTTTAAAGTTGATATTCACTGAAGGTAGTTTGGAATACCTTAAAAAATTCCTCAGTATATTTATTAAGTTAATGCTATCTATATCATTCTGAACAATTCATAAATTTATAAGACACATTTTTGGATCAACGATAGATATTACAGTTAAATAAGGCACAAATTTATAACCAATGTAAAACATAAACTTAAAAGTCTTTTCTTAGATTATTAGAATGTCAATTTAATGCACGATTGCAAATACAACTAAAATATCAAGAAAAGTCTTGTGAATAACTAAAATAGTTTGTTTTGCACTTAATTACATGTTTATGCAGATTAATGTCATCTCGAAAAAAAAATAACACAATATTTGACTAAACTTGTTTGATGGATTTGTTCTTCGATAGAGAGAGTTCATAGTAATTTGAAGTTCCCTTAGCGTTTCCAAAATCGCGATTCTGTCGACAGAGGGCGTTTTTGGGAATTCGTTTTTGTAGGTTATCTCCTATTAGTTTGAAAGAAAACGAATAAGAAACTAAATTCGATCTCGTTTACTAGGTTATTATTTTGGTATGTATTATATAGTATAATATTGTCATGAAATCTTTTTATAAAATATTAATGCATTATCTTAACTTTTTTAAGGTCTAATGTTATTAATTGTAACCAAAATGTGACGAAGACATTAGGAGTCAATTACGAAATCAGCAGACGGCATCGTGGGACATCACAAAGATAAGAACTGTTAAACGAGTATACAAGGACCAGAGATAATAATGGAAACCCTAGTAAAAATTGAACGCTCTTAGTTGCTCAGTGCCCGTAGCGGCCGTCTAAATTCACGCAATGTGCTCTTAACTTCTATCCCAGAAAACACATGATATTCTCCGTATATTTGAAATTCATACGAAAATATCCCTAATATTCTCATAATATATACTCAGAATATCATAAACAGCATATAGAAGTTCATATCCTATATAGATTCTCAGAATATCCAAAACGGAAGAATATATTTCGAAATTCCTATATTAGCTGTATATCCCAAGGTCATCCTGAATTTCCTACACATACACGTTACGAACGCACCTATCGTATACCTGTATATATTCTCGGAATATCGAAAACAGACTATGACATGAGACGCATTAGCACCTTTCTCGCAAGTGGTAACAGCCGAGTCCGGTACGTATATAAGAATCGATCATCCTGAGACAGACAAGTACATCGATGCCTGTCAGAAAGTCTGATGGTCTACTACCACGACAAAGATGGATGTAAAGAATTAAAATGCGAACAAAGGAAACTGTTGTTAATAAATAAAATTATGGAATTGTTGCAAGAAACTTTGAAGTGAATAAACTTAGCGAGGTCCAATTTGAACGTGTAGGTTTTGTATAAACCTCATACTCTCAAAGGGTGAAATGTTTTTTACATTTTGTTAAGGATAAATCGATTTTTTAACTGTAATCTTGTGGTTAGCCAAAAAATATATTACAAATATATTCGGAGAGAAGCACAGAATATTTTATATTTGATTATCGAGAATGTATGAATTATATACTATGTATATTCTCAGAATATCGTGAATAATATTCTAAGGACATCGTGAGAACATATTTTGGGCGGACATAGGAATATTCCGAGTATATTCTCAGAATATCGCAACATTTATTTCGAATATCCTCAGTATATCGAGCATGATATACCGATTATATATATATATATAGAATCTCATTATACTGAGAATATTCTGTGAATATCATGTGTTATGTGAGATGTGAAGCGTGGATTTAGACATGTTGATACTGGCGTAAATAAAGCGTGCAGTTCGCTTTAAATTATTTAAATTCATTCATCAGTTACGTGTATGATGTTAAACGTCATTTTAAGCGTGAATTTGGACAAGAAACGCTTAACGTACGCTTCGATTTTTACCAGGAATGGGTATACAAAAGGGAAGTTAGTACGTAAAAAAAAGGAAACTATATTCTGTGGGAGAATGTTTATATATAACAATTCACGTACGAGAAATGTAATAATAACTTTCTCTAATTTTACATTGCTAATTATAAAATATTCATGTGGGTATCAAAGTGAATTAATTGCAAACGAGCTTTTATCACGAGACACATTTTCTGCGTAAAATGTGCCACGTTCCGTTCAGTATGCACAGTAAAACCTACATTGTAGATCCGAGTGAGAGGAAAATATAAATAAACCAGATACTGTAACTAATAAATAGTAAAAATCTACTCGAAATGTAATTAAAATGTGGAGGCCTTGGTAATCACCCTTAGATATGGCAAACGACGCTAACGTACCATTAATAAGTATAATATTATAGGATTAATAAAATCGTCCAGTTCGATAATTCATTAATGATCACAATTTCTAGCAATTAAGCAGAGGCGCGTCGGATTTTTCACCCGTAATCAACGATGTAAATTCAGATGGAGCGCGATAAGCGCCGCGGTGGGATTTTTGCAAATCGCCTCGTGCGGAATATCTTTAAAGGTGATCGCCGAGTTTCCACGGTTAATGTGCGATATTTAAATGCGCGCCGCGGAGAGGATGTTAACCTCCCCGAGAGCTCGCGCGCGCGAGTAGAAACTTTCTTTCTCGGCTGGCGGATTACGTAAAGGCTGGTATAGAAGCTGCATAGAAGTGCAGCAGCGCCCGTCGCGCCGGAGAGCGAGGTTACGCGCGCAGGAAGTGAAACAACCTACGGTGCAGAAAGAAAGTTTTCGCTCAACGTTTTCACTTTCATAGAAATGCCTTTCCCTATCTTACCTTCTCCTATTCTGGATGATTCTCGTTCCTTCGCTGATTTGGATTTTCTTTCTTTTGTTCTATTATTGTTAAATGTTAGGAACTGGAGTTCATTGAACTCGGAAGTTATAGAATAAGATAATGTAATGCGGTTAATGTCCCTCAATTTTATGTTACACTCGTAATTTTAAGTGATAGATATTGTAATTTTAGTATCTAATATTGTATTGTTCAAATATTGTAATAATAGAAATGTATACTGAAATGTACCTAACAAACGAATTAAGGAGGTTGGTATGATTAAGAATTAACAAACAGATTCTGACGAAAAAATTACTAAACGTTAATATGAATATACAATGAATTCCTTGAAAATTTTGAGTCATTTGGATACCTCAGTGTTGAGAAATTATGAAAAACATTTTGTGCCTATTAACATGGCGTCTCATGTAAAATAGCGTTTTTCAAGTCTTTATGTGCGAGATTTGCACAGAATTAACAAATAGATTTACTTAAAATTAATGACGGTTAAAGAAAAATGTATGAGGCGTTGGGGTGCAAAACCTGCCTAGTCCGTTTCATGCAGTTTTGAGAAAAACGCGGAAAGTTGTTTGCCTCTAACATTGGAAAGATAGCAGATTCATAAGTGTACAGCTCAATTTTAAAGGGTAAACATTTTTTTTGCATATACACAATCTCTAAACATTCAAAGAACTATATGTAATGTATGTTTATATGATTATCTCAGTTTTTTAGTTTTTTGGACTTGGCAGGTTTTGCATCCCAACACCTCATATGTATAATAAATGTTCGAGAGAAAGAATTAGATCGATTGGATACGCTAGGTAAGAGAACTTCAATGAAATTGTTCTCAAAAGTTCATTATCGTACAGGTTAGAAGCCATTATTCGACTTCAGAAAGATACTGAACTAGTCAAAATTGGGCGAAAATTGCACTTGACTCCCTACGTAAGTACCATACTTAAAACGAATTAAAATTAGTTGTAATAAATATCTGTAAATGGTCTCGAATAAAATATTTCGAAACAATATGAGATACTCTAGTTCAATTTCTTGATCAAATCTTCTGAAAAGAATATGAATTTATTTACACTTTGTCAATTGTGTAAAAAAAATTGAAGAATCAATGTATTTACAGAAATTCAAATCAAATGAAAGGAATTAAGAACAGAAAACAATTGTCAAGGAACCTTATCCAAAATCTGAATTCTGTTAAATACATTCTTCATTCGTTTGCTGGAGAACCATTTTTTGTGAGAGCACAATACCGCACAGAGTGCAGAGATTCATTGATAAAAAATTCGATCTAATATAATTTATTAAATTAGTAAAATAAGGTTGTGAGTTTGATCCCTGTTCGGGATAACAAATTTTCGACTTCGTCAGGCAGAAGCTCGCTGTTAATAAGATGAGCCACGTTAGTTTAGAATTCGAAAATGTTTCTCTGGCGGAAATCGACTCATGGCCGGCGCTATATTTTGTAGGTTTCTACAGTTTGATACATTCACAAATATGAGGTATGGCGCCATCTAGGAATACGACCTGCAATTCGCGCAAAAATTGGTAATGATATATAATGTTACAAAAAACAGTGTAAACAGGGCGAATCCGCCCGTTGTATAATAAAATAAACAAACAAAAAAATAAATAAATAACCGAAATAGAAATTGATTAAGGCCCTCGTCAGAATCTATACTCCAGCATTACATCTTGAACAGGGCCTTCATACATTTCTACTTGGGAACTGTCTTCGATTTTGTACTTTTCGACAACATTTTCTCTGTGCATATTGTAATAAGAACAGCTGCAACCACATACTTTAAACATTCATATAGTTGGTCCATAAGTGTCAAATATTATGTTAAATAATAGTATATGAAATTAAATAGTATTAGCACAAAACTGTGCTCTTCGAAACAAAATGAAGGTTGCGGACAGAATCGATGTTTTATGAACTGAGGTACCCGGTGTGGATTTTTCTTACAAAAGCAGTTTTCTCAACGCTTGTGCACGTTGTAATAGACGTACTTCTCGAAATGAAGATGACCTGTTAGGTATAATTTTCTGTAAAGGCCCTTCGAAACGGTGATGTTCGTGTTCATTCTCATAATACTATTAATTTGAACAGGTTGGGATCGTGTCTGTCAGAAGATTGAGAGAATAACAAATTATCACATAAAATATGGTATGTAAATAACAATCTATGTAGTGACCGCCTTACACCAAAACTTTTAAATTAATTATATTATCTAAAATTCGAATGTATTGTACTATTTTAATGTAATAAATAATAAAAAAAAATAAATAAATAAAGAATCCAATGTAAATATAAGTGATCCGTTGAAGTTGTATCATATTTGTAGCTAAATGCTCCAATTCAGTCTCATTAAAGTATTTTCAAAACTGAATAGTACGATGTTTAGTGCATTGCTGTATAACATTTGTGATTGCTTATATTAAGTTAAGTTTTTACATATAGAACTAGTGTTAGCTATAAATATTGTGTGTGAATTGTTTTTTATGCACAATGTATTTAGCACAGCAAAGTGCTGCATTGTAATCTAATTAAATTATCAGTACATCGTAACTGTAAACTGGTACCGATTATGGAATAATCGAATAAAATTTTTGTCAATCTTAAAGAGTGGGGAATTAATCTGCCTATTGATTTTAGACACATAGACATATTAAACATAAATGTGCACCAAGTTTTAGGGCACTGAATGAAAACAGTATCTCATCATATAAAATCAAGCCATTACAAACAAAATGTTTATATTTATATTGTTGCTACTGCGTAACAATAACGACTTCTTGCTTGTGTCCTCATGATAAAAAATAACTCGCAGGTTAAAGTTTGATATTTATGTCGAAGAAGTTACATTAATAACATCATCTTTGGTGGGTTAGTCTACGTCATTTGAATCATTTGAACTTATATTATAATCACATTAATAAAATGAAGATGCGCATTTAAAATAACTCATAAGGCTTTGCGGGATTGGAAAATATATATATGCCATTGCATAATGTGCATTTCCTTAATAATAAAATTAATAAAGAACTTTGATCGACCGAGCCATGAGCTTAAAGTAATTGATGGACAAATAGATTCGATAAGAAGTTCTAAAATATAAGGACTGATTAAGTAATTTTAACCAAGAACTGGCTAGAAAAATTCCGCCGGGATTGGGCATCATTTTAACTCCATTTAAAAGTTAAAGTCGAGCTTCCTTCTTCCCGACAGTTGTCTTGGCGATCTTGATGCACGATTCGCCTTCGAGCGTAATTAAGCAATTCATTGACTACGTGCCGATCTCCATATAGAACTGGAGACCGATGCCCGCGAATGACGCGTAATACTTGACTATTTGTTCGGGTTATGTTTTATGCGAAGTGTTTCCAATTTATGAAATTGCACTACGAAATAATCGAGCTGTTCTGTTATTATTCTTACGAGACCCACAAACGATTTATCTACATCACTGATATGATGAACGAATATTTTTAATATTATATATGTGTTACCGACTTCTTTGATGCAGTAGATTAATTATTGTACTTATGACAATGTTAATAACGTGTGAATTTCTTTATTTCAGAAAACAAACCATAAAGATTGAATTGCAATCCAGCCGGGATATTGGATCGAGCTTGGGCTCATTGGATCGAGGTTGTTTCGAGGTCGTAGTTTTGGATGTTAGAGGCCGCGGGGGTGGCTAAAGAAGCCCCGCCGCCGGGTCGGGGTCCCGATGCCGGTCCCCATATCACAGACGCTTTCGCTGACCTCCAGCCTCGTACCCAAGGAGGAGTCAAACATGCCCTTCATCGACGACGAGCTGCTTTGGTGCCCTGACAACGACGGCAAAATGGTCGACTTAACGCAATGCCTTCAGGTTCGTACGTTTCAATCGGGCGCTAGCACGGAGTGAACATCCTATTCAATTGCCAATGAAGTTGTAGATAATTTTCAAGTATGGATTTTCACTCCGTGCCCTTTGAGTTTAGCTGCAAAACTGAGTAGAAGCAGTGCACTACGTAAAATTTGTTGATTTTTCAGGAAAGCAGTACAGGACAATCTGTGGAGTTTTCCGCAATGGAGTTGAATGCTTTGGTTGGTGCCCCGGCAGCACCGAACGTCCCCTCGGAAGATGGCGATGGGATGTCGGGTGTAAACGGGGAGGAACCTTTTGATACCCTGGACACGTTCCTGCGCGAACTGCAGGCGGATTTAGCTGAAGCCAGTCAACCCACCTCCACGACGATACCAAATCCTAATTGCAGAAGGCAAAGGTACAACATTGCTGCGGCCAATCCTCTACTAGCAGGTAAGTTGTGCTGACTCTGCCAAACCACGTGCCGTTTTTCATTTTATCTACATTCATTCTGCAAAT